>CAJNIZ010043601.1:0-14119 GCA_905231905.1 Symbiodinium pilosum | reverse complement strand
TTAGGGTTTAGGGTTTAAGCAGAGTTTGAGGTTAGGCAATGGAGGGGTCATAGGGCTATTGCTCCAATAACTGAGAATCAAGCATGGAGCATGAAATTAAAATTGGGGTGTGTACTGGGTTTGCATAGCTGACCTCTGAATTGTAGGGACTGAAGGACGGCAAAAATAGAGACCAGCACATCGTTGGCGATCTATAGGGGGACTACTATAAGGATCCCGCAGGATTGCAGGGGGGTTTTGGGTTTTTGTGTGGGTCTGGGATGTTAAGACATTTAGGGTTTAGGGCACTGATGGGCTTGCACCGCTTGGGCTTCTGGGCTTTCCGCGCTTATGCGGTTTGGGGGCTCGAGTTTGGAGCATGGTCTTAAGACTATGACTACGGACCTTCCAGAGGGCCGAACTCAGGTGCATCTTCCGTACTTCCTGAAACAGGGCGAGACAGATTCGAAGGCAGATTCAAAGACAGATTCGAGCGCCTCGGTAGAAAACAGGCAGATAGCTCTGTAAATGTGAAATTAGCCATAGCCTCCTAGTATCCTTAGTATCCTCCTTCACAACCTTTATATTTAAAGCCCTTTAAGGAGTTTAGGCTATGGCACACATGCGTTTTCGCATGGACTCCAGGTTGGAGTCTGTTGATTGGAGTCCGGGTTTTGACGTTTGACAGTAGCTTTCGAAATAGCGGAGCAGCAAGAGCAATAGTAGTAATGGTAATAGTAGTTATAAGCGTAGTAATGATAGCAATAGTAGTAGTAATCATAGTAATAATAAACGTAAGAATAATAATAATAGTAGTAATAGTCAATGTTGGTAATAGTGCTATAACTAAGTGTCACAGCCGCAACACTGCGGTAACAATAGTGTATGAGCAAAGAGTATGCAACTGCATGGTAGCATTAAGAGTTATGCAGCAGCGACACGCGCATAATCCCTATATAACCCAATATAACCCTAAACCCTAAATAGTAAGAGCGCTTAAAATAGTAGTTCCATTATCCCTTCATAATCCCTATAATATAACCCCAATATAACCTTTTACCCTAAACCCTGAGTTATGCAGGCAGCGAAAGAAGCGCAGTCCGATGTGATCCTCCTGGCAAGTTGGCTTCGGGGGCTTTGCCTCTCTGCAGCATGTTCACCTAGCGACTTTAGGGTTTAGGGTTCAGGGCCTTTCAGGGTTTAGGGTTTAGGGTTTGCAGGGCTCCATGATAGGAGTGTGGGTAGGGTTCAGAGAAAGAGAAATGAAAGGGAGGGAGGGAGGGAGGGAGGGAGGGAGCACATTGAAAACATGTGGAAATCCTTCAAGGTCACTGGTCTAGGAAGACCAATCTGACCTAGGAAGCAGTACCTCGACGATTTCAACATTCGCAAACTATAGTCATCGTCGCTATCCAGAGGTCGTGACTTGTATACTTATGGATAAGCCCAGCAAGGAACAGACGAGACTGACTTACCTGGATGCTTGTGGGCAGGTAGAGGTGGGGTTCTAAGTATTTTTGGGACTCAACTACCTTTGGGACTCATCTAATTATAGTCCCCCTTACGTAGATAGAATATGGAGTATATGGGGATCTTATTATAATATACCCAAAGCCATATTCTACCTACTTACGGGGGACGTACACGGTGAATGCGGTTGGCTTACTGTGTGCAGTGCAATTTACTCGTAGCACCGAAACTATCATTTGACCGCAGAAGAGCAGACCTTAGGGGACCATAGGTGTAGGGAGAGAGCCGATGCATTATGAGCTCTGCTCATGAGCCGGGCGGGTGACTGCAAGCCCTAAACCCTAAACCCTAAACCCTAACCCTAAACCCTAAACCGTGTGTCCTCAGTTCTTCCTGTCCCGTAGGAACTCCTAGTCGCCATTTAAGGGAATTACATAAGGGGTCTTTAGGGTTATCTTGGGGTTATTTAGGGATTATGTAGGGATAATGGAAAAGAAAATGGAAACTATTATTTGGGGTTTTGGGTCTTTAGGGTTATCTTGGGGTGATAAAGGGATTATGTCGGGATAATGGAAAAGAAAATGGAAACTATTATTTAGGGTTTTGGGTCTTTAGGGTTATCTTGGGGTTATAAAGGGATTATGTAGGGATAATGGAAAAGAAAATGGAAACTACTATTTAGGCTTTTGGGTCTTTAGGGTTATTATTCTTTGAGTCTAAACCCTACACAATCCGGATACAACTCCTAGAACTCTTCGGAGGGAATCCTCATCAAGCCAACCCTTTTATATATGTATATATATATATAGATATATGTAGTCCCCCTTAAGTAGATAGAATATGGCTTTGGGTATATTATGATAAGCTCCCCATATACCCCCATATTCTATCTACTTAAGGCGGACTATAACCCTAAAGACCCAAAACCCTGATTACCGTAAAGACCCCTTATGTAATTCAAGGCAAGCCCTCGTGGAGGATATCAAGGGTACCACTGGAGCCAAAGCAGTGCCCCATGCGCACTCTCTCGGCAAGAGCCTGGGATTAGGGTTTATAGGGGGCGTTAAGGGTATACAGGGGTGACATTATCCGGGGGTAATGTAGGGATTTGGGTTTAGGTGTTTGGGGGCTTATGGGGTTCAGGAAGATCCTCGCCTCTATAATATTTTGTTTTTGGGGAGCGTAGGGTTCCTTAAGGGTATTGGTGGCGCGGCGAGTCATGCACACTCGGCAAGAACGGTGTGCATGGAGATCCAGGTGACAATGGTTTATGCAAACTTTGATCCGGAGTCCTGTAGAATTGAGCGCCAGAAGTATGGTCAACCAGAATCTCCAGACAGGACTTCAGGCATTGGGTTTGGGGTTTCTGGGATCTGTCAGGGCGGTTAAGCAACCCCCAAAGCCCCTAAATCCGAACAAGAGTCAGATCTGCTGTTGCAGGATACTTACTGTAACACAGGGCAATGTTTCTGCATGCCTTTCTGGAACCCCAAGTTCGAAAACTGATTGTTACTTCTTGTAGTTGCCCTCGACTTCGAACCTACCTGGATCCTGGATGTCCCTCATTTTCTGAATAGGCCTATGAGCTGCCTGTAACAATCCAAGACTGAACCCCAACAATGCAAGGAAACAACGGGTCCAGGTACAGTCAC
This sequence comes from Symbiodinium pilosum, assembly GCA_905231905.1. NCBI lineage: Eukaryota > Dinophyceae > Suessiales > Symbiodiniaceae > Symbiodinium > Symbiodinium pilosum. The sequence goes on along the minus strand of CAJNIZ010043601.1, from coordinate 11,018 downwards.
CGCTTCAAACCCTCTTGCTGGCAGATTGTCGCCCGATCCTGCAATCCAGTTTTGGCCTGAAACCCCCAAATCCTCAACCCGAACCCTTTAGCCCTAGACCCTAAACCTTGTAAACCCTGAATCCCAAACCCTAAACCTGAAATCCTAGACCCTGACCCCTAAACCCTGAACCTTAAACCCTGAAGATTCAAGGGGCAAACCCTCAACAAGGATCACCTTGCCACCGCCTCCTCCTGTGGAATGCACTGTGGAGCCGCCAGGGCCCGCAAGATTTTGAAAGAAATCTAGTGTCGCATCGGGCTGTCGGGCTATGCAGAGCGTATAAGGGTATTGAGGTTACTTTGGAAACCCCCAAAGATTGAAACCGTGATGGCTTTCGAAAAACTGCCAACCAAAATGAAGGCTCAGACATGAGCTTCATTAGCATATAGAGAGACAGGCTTTGTGACGACTTGTCTAAACAGAGTTGCATTTTTCTCAGCATAGCGGCAGAGCAACAACCCCCAGCCCTACACGGCCTTTAATCCCTCAGCCCCGCCCTACATCCTGAAGCTAAGGAAAGCTGGGACGCGAGGGCAGGTGCGTACGCTCAAGCGACGGCTTTCAAACCGCTACGTCCCAGAACCAGCGCAGCAAGAAAACAGCCGCCTGCAAGAATTGGGCAGCATTCGCATTGTTGGGGGAGGAGATGACGGCTAAAGGGAATTAATCTCGAATGTTTTTTCACCATTATTGTTATCATTACTAGGATGATTAGTACTAGTATGATGCTTTTCAGTATTATGGTTATTATTCCTAGTATTATTATTCATGTCCCCTATATGATCCTGAATGAGGACCCCTTCAAAATCCCCTGACCCTGTTTACCGCTGAAGCTCCTGATGGAGAACACCCCCACCAGTTCCGCTGAGGCGAAGGCAAAGATTCAAACTGGTGCCAGACAGCTTGGGATGCAGGCCTCGAATTTTGTCCAAGTGCAACAGCGTCACAGGATCATGTGAGAAGTATTTTGGGATTCTCAGAGTCCTTAGTATGAGTGAGACTACCCTCTTCTGGGTATAGCACTTGAGAAGAATGATAGATACATCATTTTTTCCAGTTCGACCAGCGAACAAAAAGTATACTCATGTGTGTAGACGCGTACCCACCCCCGGCGGCCGGCAAAATTTGCCTGAAGCAGCAGAGTGACAAGAAGCTGGCCTAAGTTATTGCAGAGTTTTGGCTGAATTCGTTGTCATGCATTTTTGAGTTGGGAAAAGGAATACCTCACATTTATTCCGGTGAGGCTCGCCGGAGCAGCCTACTCTACATTGTCTGCCTACGCGGGTAAGGAAGTGTTTGTCCCTGTTCCTAGGCCCTAAACTTTACAACCTACACCCTCAACCCTTAAGCGCATATCGTGTGTTTTTTGTGCGAGGCAATCCCTGCAAGCGGAGCAACACCAAGACTCACGAGGAGCAGGCCAAACAACAGCTTTGTCGTACATAGTAAAACCTAAGCCTACATGGGAGGATACGGGGCAAATCGGGATGATGCAAAAGAAAGCGGAAACCACTACTTAGGGTTTAGTATTTGGGGTTTAGGGATATGGGTGCTTCCCAAAATCAAGGGTCCCTTGGATTTTTTCTTTGAGTATATTACCTCCCAATGATGGAGAATTAAAGGGACAAGCACATGGACAATGAAATGGAAGCTGGGGTTAGATGGGGATTAGGCTTTCCCAAAATTGGGGGGGGGGGACTTTTTTTGAGCATTCCCAAAATGAGGATTATAGTTTTCTGGCGTCTACATTGGGTTCCCCCCTTTCTAGGGACACTCCCACGTATCCTCATAGAATCCCTATGCCATCTCTTATATACCCACTATCCAACTTCTATGGAAAGTTCCTTAAGAGTGCCAATTGGCATTCTATGCGTAGTATTTGTGAGTTTTGGTTGCGCGTCACGTGGCATTTGTTGTGCAGTGTCTCTACACTCTACACAATGATACTTCACCCCTACTCACTGCTTTGCGAGCAGGGGAATCAGAGATTCAGGAAATTGTCAGTGAAAACATGAACACAAAAGCCACCGTGAACTTTGTCAAGTTTCGGCAGAGCAGAACAGAACAGAACACAGTCCTTGACGAGGGAAGGTGCACAGCTTACACTCATATATTGCGTCTAATTCCGTCCTAGTGAAAAAGCAAAACAAGAGGTCAGCCTACCAGCAACCTGCGTTTCACTTGTGGAACAGCAGGTGGCCAGTTTGGAATGCCAGGTGCAGGGACGAAGAACACAGGGAGACAGAAAACTCTGGGATGGAGAACGTCTCATCAGGGCTGAGGGTATGGCCTTGAGCCTAGCACTGTAGCCAATAGTAATAGTAGTAATAATAGTAATCATAGTATCTGTAGTAGTAGTAGTAGTAGTAGTTGTTGTTGTTGTTGTTGTTGTTGTTGTTGCAGCAATACTTCAGACCTGGCTGAAGTGTGGAAGACAAGCCAGTGAGTCCTTGTGGTCCTTGTGGATCTGCATTTTGGCAGTTTACAAGCCCAGACAGCTCAGATGCCCCAAGGGAGGGGCAGAGGACTTCGTAAGTAGGTGAATAACACCTATAACCCATATAGTAACCCTAGTTATCCTAATTATTAACCTATTTACTAAGTCCCCCTGGCCCTCCAAGCAGATGCCCAAGGGTATGGCTTGGGAATGGCAAAATATCACATAAACTGTAGTCTAAACTCCTTAAAGGGGGTTAGTATGGGGGAGCATTGCAGGGGTTATTGAGAACGTGTTGTTCATTAGTAAGGACCCCAGAGTAGCGCCATTATGACCTAGAGGTTAGGGCATGAGGCCCCCAATAATCCAGAAGTTTCCGTTTGCTTTAGCATTCCTTCGTTCCCTACTAAGAGCCCGCAAGTACAAAACGCAGGTGCCCTGGCCTCCCCTGCTTCGGGGTTCTCAGTTTCTTCATGGGTATAAAATTTTTAGTGGGAGGGGTAGTATAGTCCCCAATGAATTAGCAAGTAGTGAAGCGGGGTGGGCGGTTTCTCAAATCCCCGAACGCGAAAGTGTGTTTCAAGAGTTGCTGGCAGGCTTGCCCAAAGACGCTTCCCAAGCACGTTTTTTCGTCGGCGGCAGGCCACTTGCGGCACGGATCTCGTAGAAGTAACCTCCAGGGAAGTGAACACTTGTTCCTATTCAGTGCTCATTTCTCCACTCAGAACTGCCATGCAGTAGTGCAAGTAATCCCTCCGCCTAAAAGTAATATATTAGGGGGAGGAGATTACGTTCTAAGGGGAGTCCTCAATCTTTTGGAGGAAGTGAGGCAGGTAGCTCGAGCCTGGGTGTTTGGGAGCCCTCATAAGGGACATCTGTACCTATGCAGAGGGTCGAAGTGGGCTACATATGATACTTATCAATTTCGGGTGCGGCCTTCGGGTCGTAATTATAGTTTTCGGCGCATGGGAGTTGCTCATATTCGGCAGAAGAATTCTTCATGAACAACGCACAAAAATTGCAGGCAAACCATTGTAACTGCGCGCTTCCTGACAGGTGAAAGTCCTGCTTTCGACGCCGCGCTGCCACCATTCCCACCACTGCCTTTTATCCCACCTTTGGACCTGGCCGCGAAGCAGGCATCAGGGCATGCAATCATGTTTCAGTAGAGATTATAGGGTCATGTATTGTTATATCAGGCTATGTAGGTATGCGTCAAGAATGGAGAATCGAATGGAGAAGAACATGGATAGGTTGAATTCTCAGGGCATACAACGAGCGTCCTGGCAAGTTCCTGACCTAAGCTTGCGCCTATTCTGTTCGTGTATTTAAACTCTTGTGGCAAGGTGCCTCAGCATGGTCACTGCTGATGTCTGGCCTCCAGCAATCAACCTTGCATGGAATACACCACTACTTATCGCGTCGCACCAAAGTGCATGGTGAACGTCTTAGCATATCGTCCCTATACAACCCAATGGGGACCCTGCACATTCTCTATATTACCCATATATATATATACACACACATATAGATATACACCCTGGTGCAAACCTCAAAGCCGGACCAAGTTGCTTTGTCACCGCTGGGTCGGCTGGCGGTATATAGGGGATATCTAGGCGTGGTCTAGGGATTATATTGAACAGAAAATGGAAGCTACTGTTTAGGGTAAACGCACCTGCTTCTCTCAGTCCCAACTAGCGTGCCGACAGCCCAACCTGCATAGGCTTGACCACATGCTTGGGATGTGAGATGCTGTACGCGTGAAGACAACACAGGGGTCTGGGAATAGGACTCTCATAACTTTTCCGAGAACTATGCACCTCGTTCTTCCAGTCATACAACGTACCTTCGAGGCCGATTCATTCGAATGCTTCCACATTGCAACTCTAAACCCCTAAACCCTTAAACCCTAAACCCTAAAAAACCCTAAAAACCCCAAACCCTAAACCCAAAGCAAGTCCTCAGACCGCACTTCAAAGCCTAAGAAGCCATCAAGATCACATGGGAGGTTTCCTAAAAATAGGGATACTCTTAGGGGATCTTAAAGGGGTTCCAGGGGGATATATAGGGATTAGGGTTTAGGATTTGGCAAAATTGATGGTACCGTTTTAGTGGTTCCCATAATAAGGGTTATATTTCGCAATCTATTTTGGGTCTTACTATGTGGGCAAATTACCACATGAACCTCTCCCAAGATCCTCTCCGAAGCCTCCACCCCCCCAACCTGGGAGTATCGGGCTTCTCCAGTGTCTGCCCCCCAGCAGTTTGATCATACACTCTGCAGATCCCGCAGGACAGAACTCTAGGGGCTTTAAAGGGGTTTATAGGAAACTACTACGTAGGATTTAGGGTTTAAGGTTTCTCAAAATTAGGCTCCGAACCATTCACGCCTGCGAGCACAGTTCAGAATCAAGACGCCTCCTCCCCTTAGACCCTAAAACCTAAATAGTAGTTTCCATTTACTTTCCATTTACTTTCCATTATCCCCATACAACCCCCCACCATCAAAACCTATATTCCCCCAGTTTCCATGTCATTTTCCATTTTCTTTTCCATTTGATTGTCCATTATTGGGAAATGGTTCTTCCTAAACCCTAAACCTTGGGTCATTGCCCCTCCCAGTAACTGTCCTTAAAGGGGCCTTATTAAGGGGTTCTTATAACTCCTATAACCCATTGTGGTAAGGGGGAATGACCCAACCTAAACCCCCTTAGCAACCCCAGGCCCCCTCAAAAGTAACAGGTTGACATTTCTCGAAAAATGGTTTAGGGTTTAGGGGGTCTCCCCTCATCTTCCAAAGAACACTGGGATTCCTCTCCTTGACAAGGGCCATAGTTAGGAGAAATCCCCATCTCTTCAAGGTCCTACATAGTTTGTTTTCGTTTCCACTTGATTCTCCATTATCGGGGCAATATCCCTCAACCCTAAACAATAGCTTCCATTTCCTGTCCATTATCCTTATATAGCCCTATTTAAACCTACATGCTCTATATGTGTACATATATATGTATATTTAGATATACAGGTATACATGTGTATATATATATATATACATCCCTATAGAATCCTAAACCCTCCATCCCTAGATTTTGGGAATGTCTATCCATGCTTTGGAGGATGCAACCCCGATAAGCCGATGCCTGCTCAAGCCGCGCCGGGATCAGGCCGGGGACAAAAAGGGAGAAATGGGTATATAGGGTTTAGGGTTTAGGGTTTAGGGTTTAGGGTTTAGGGTTTGAAGGGGGAAAATGGGTATATAGGGTTTAGGGATTAGGGTTAAGGGTTTAGGAGGATATGGGTTAGGTGGACCCCCTGACCTGCAATAGTGAATATATGAGAGTCCTCTTATATTCCTAGTATACCACGATTACAGGGTGGGGGGTCCGCCTAAGGGATATGTAGGGTTTAGGGTGAAGGGGGTTAGGGTTATCTGTGGGTATATGTAGGGTTTTAATAGGGTTCAGGGATATGACCTCAATAAATGGAGTATCAAATGGAGAGGAGCTTGGAAAACAAGATGGAGACTTGGAGTAGATAGTGGCTAATAGGGTTCTCATGCTGTAGGGGACCAGATCATGGCGGTTTATGGGGTTCCTTACTAGAGCTTATGGACATTTTGTAGGGAGCGCTTCGAAATGGAGAAACAAATGGCAAGCTAATTGGAAAATGTAATGGAAACTGAGTTCATATAGGGCTCCAGGTGGATGGTAGGTAGGGAAAGCCCAAGTTATGACCAGGCAATATCCTGTATTCCCTTGAATTGCTATTGTGCATACCGCTCGTGTTTCGTAATCTGCCTGCTTGGGTGCAGAGGTTCTGGTTCAGAGCTATTAGGGGATCCTTATTATTGTTGTGGCGACGGTTATGTAGGGTTATAGGGGTTACTACACAGTATGACCTGGATACTTGCCCCAGTAGAATTTGGAGAGAATAAGTATAGTATGAATGTATAGCGCCCTGAATATCACCCCCAATTTTAGACCTTTCCTCCTTTCACCCCAGCCTGCAGTGCGAGAGGCTGGAGCGGCAGTCCTGCAAAAGTCTGTGGTCATGGCCAAAGTGGATGAGCTATCAGCTTGGCATGAGGAGCTGAAGGCAGGCATGGTTACAGCACTCTGTACCATCATGCGGGTGGCATACTAGCTTTACTGCGCTCCGTGTGGAGCATTTTTAGTTGTCCATCGCCTCACGCCTGCCAAGCTGCTCATGAAAATTGCTTGCCAACAGTTGCTCACTTTCCCTCTGTCCGCGATCCAGAAACACATGTTCAGCGAGCAGCTTAACTCACGCCACCTCAACCCTACACGGGCCTCGAGCCCCTGCAAGGCTCGGGAGAAATACCTTCTTCTTTGTGAAGACACAGTCCGTGAGCTCCTGCTGTCGGAGGTGAAGCCAGACACCCTGGACGTCGATGTGCCCCCTCTGAAAAAGAGATGTTCAGCAGGTGCGGGAGGAAGCGGAGGAGGAAAAGAGGAAAAGGAAGAGGTGTGTTGGCGTGGGTGTAGGTAGGTGGGAGATTGAGATGAAGACGGGCGAGGGGGAGGCAGGAAAGGCGGACGGAAGGCTGAGGAGGAGGGCGCGGGAAGCAGTGGTGACAAAGAATGGCAGCCTGCACACGGTGGCAACCAGATTTTACGTGGCAGACAGAGGGATGACATTCATTATCCAAACACCACTTGCAACTGTACAACCAAGAGCATGAATGTCAAGTAAGCCGGAACATGTTGCAAATTGCTTTAATGGCGCCTGGTTGTTCGTGCAATGTTCGTTGTTCAATGGCGCGGTGTTATTGTGGTTCTCCTTGCGTTGGCGTCCGTTGCGATGATTCGCGCCGAAATCAGCTGCCTGGTAAGGACGAAATGTATCTGGACAGGGAGAAGACGGCCATCCGTCAACTGGAGGCTTGGGCCCAAGGGCAGGATGCCCCTGTGGCATAAGGCGCGGTCCTGCCAGCAACGCTTGCTCTCCAAAGGGCGTGCTACATGTTCCTGTAATTTCTGGCCTTGATGATGACGGTCAGTATTCCGTCATAGTATCCATTCTATTAAAGGTGGTACACAGTGCCATGCCCTGTACCCTCCCCTGCCTTCCAGGACCTTGCGACAGCAGTTCATCTTTTGGCTTTGAAACCTGCAATGCGATCCGGGGTAGGCCTCTGCAGTCTGCGGGGGCACAGGACGCCGATCATGTAGAGCTTGCATGCATTTGCAACCGTTCCCGAATTCGCATTTGGCAGCGATTCTCTTAGCTGCCTTGGCTGCTTTCCGCAGGCCACTTGCTAATGTAAGGGCCAAATCCTGAATGTTCCGAGCTGGACAAGTTCTGCCATGCAGCCTCATGTACAAAGTCACAGCAAACGGTGCAAATGTCTTTTTCCGCTTCGCAAGTGCCGGGCTAGATCAGGCCGCGGCAGCTTGCGCATGTGGTGTGTTTTCTGCAATCGAAGCGTTTGATTCCTTCAAGTTGGCTGGTTTTCCTGCTCGAAGAGTGCATCTCCGGCAAAGTCTCAAAGACTGCCACATCTCACCCTTTCCGGGACATAGTCTGAAAGACAAAACAACCACATATAATTAATAACCTTGCGTTGCTGTGAGTACTGACTTAGCGGACAGCATTGCTGTGATATCTACTCCGCAACTTGCAGCCGCACTTCATATGCTTACTGGCCCAAGATGCCAGGCATCAGCTTGACGCTTGGGTTAGTTATACTGATTGATCCTGATGAAATTATGAGTGCTGTCCGCCGAAGTACAGGCACGTGGAAGCAGCAGATGGGCACCAGTACTCCAGTACCTGAGGAGCTAGGGCGTAAAAAAGATCAACAGCACGGAGTTGTGGCAACGCAACAGTATGGAATGAGCTACCAGCATTGTCACGTCGGCTTGGCTGACATGCCGGCTTCTTTGCGTGCCAGATCCCTTCATGATCCCCCCAAATGCCGTGTGGACAAGATAGGAGAGAAAGGTTCCTCTGGAAAGCAAAGCATACTAGTACGCTAAGCTTGCCTGGGCAAGAAGACAAAGCAGTTCCCGAAACTGGGCGTACACTTAGTGCTCCTATATAGGTTTACGTAGTTTTTTTTAGTCCCAAAGATCCCTATGTTGCATTGCGTATGGGATGTTTCGAAGAAACATTCTTCCAAACATTCTTCCTAAGCGGCCAGTTTGGAGGTCACTCCGTGAAGTCGGGGGAGATCATGAAGATCGAGCCACGGATTCCAGGGAAAGCCTGAGGGACTTCTTCAGAGAGGAGCTTCCTCCCATCAGGCCGGTTCAGGATGTAGGATTTAGGGTTTAGGGTTTAGCTGGTTGAGCCAGGTTATATAGGGGCTATATAAGAATGGCTGAATGGGCAACTAAGATTTAGTGTTTAGGTAACATTCAAAACTGGTAGCCCTACCATACACGCACGCGCACCTCCAGAAATAGCATGGAGCCCCAGCCAAAAGACGGACAATCATTCTCCGGCCCGCCCAAAGCAGGCTTTCCCTACGGTCCCCGATGAGGGCTGATTCAGCCAACGTTGCGGCAATGCCTTTGCGCAGCACATCGCCAGATTGCAGCCGCCAGCCGCGTGACCAGGCAGTTTAAGGGTTTCGGGTTTCGGTAGGTGGGCCTGTCCATAATGACAGAGCCCTTTACTTCCATAACTTGCACATTGAAAGCCTGTTGTTCAAGGCAATTAGTTTGTATGCTATGTAGGTATACTACACTTGACAGATCGTCGAAGTGAGCCCAGTGTAGACAGATCCACGGGCTTCGCGATTTTCATTCCCCGAATCCCCCCATCTATCCCCATGACTTGTTCTGTGTCACTGGAACCAGGCGGCCCCGGGCTGTTCAACACCAACCCGAAAATGCGGCGCTGTCAAAGGATTCCGTGCCCCAATTCATGGCATGAGGCGCGGTGGGATAAGGTGTGTAAACAGGCAAATGGATATGGTAGCTTCACTAATAAGAGGGGGATCTCAGTATGCACCCCAGAATACCTTCATGTTTATAATTGGGCCCCCCTTGTTTTCGGAAACCCTGATATACACAGTGGGAGGACTGCGGGATTTCAAGCGTTGAGGAAGTTGCCCGGACTCCAGACAAGATGTCGCTTCGATGATGACAGGGTTTCGCAAGTTTGTGTGAAAATTTCAAGGATTTTCAGTAAGGCGACCTTTGGAGGCCCTCTGTGTGCAAATGGCCAAATCCTCCTGAGCTTACATATTATTTTCTTGCTCGAACACCGACCCCCCCTTCTAACCTCATCTGTAGCATGCTTGATGTTCGGGACTTGGGTGGATGTCTAGCACAAAGTGGAGGAGTGCACTGTGGTGCAAACGTGCAAAAATGGACTGGCGGTGGAACAGTATGCTTCCTTTATAGTCCTCAAAAACTAGCCAGAACCATCCTATTGACCACCAACCTTGATGAACCCTCAAGAGAGACAGATTCCCTTTCAGAGAAGGCCAACTTGGCTTTCGCTGAGATTAGTGGCCGCTGTCATTTGCACAGAAGGAAAGCAGAAGTCCTACAACGAAAGACTCTTTGAATGATGCAGTCATCAGATTGGCCCTGACCTATGTCCTAAGGTACCCAGGTTCACACACCCAGAAAACTACGGGTTAATTGTGTTTTTGGCTTTTGTACGGTGAAGGTGTAAGTTGAGCCAGGCTATGCAGAGGGTACAGAAACACCATGTGGGTAGTATTTTGTTTGAGGGTACTATGAGAACCAATATAGAGTAAGATTATGTCTTTCTTTTGGCTATAGCCCCTTTATATAAAGAGCGTAACATGACTAAGCTCAACCACCAAAAAAGCGCTACTCAGGTCGGGGGTTGATCTAAAGGTCCGTCCTTTTGAGGAAACTATCTGCGGATCCGTGGGCCTGTAAGAAGAATGTGGTTTAGGATTTGGGGTTTAGGATTTAGGATTTTGGGTTTGGGGTTCAGGATTTAGGGTTTAGGATTTAGGATTTTGGGTTGAAGGTCTAGGATTTAGGTTTTAGGGTTTAGAACCACCATAGGTATCAGGAGTTCTCATAAGCACTTAAGGACAGCTACTGCAAGGGGATTGACCCACGCCATGTGAGTAGTATTTTATTTGGGGATACTATGGTACCCATTATAGAGTAAGATTATATCCTCCTTTTGGGGTATAGTATTACATATAAGGAATATAATCTTCCTGGGTTCAACCACCAAAAAAAAGCTACTCATGTGCATTCCCTGAGAAGGCTGACTGCGCAATGCCTTCAGGCCTTGCTATGGGGCCATTCTCAGCTGTGAAGGGATATAGTCCCCCCTAAGTATTGGGGTTTTATAAGCCATAGTCTAAACTCCTTAAAGGAGGTTATATAAGGGATTATATCGAGGATTCCTATAGGGGATAGTAATGGGGATACTAGCAGTTTAGACAGTAGCTCATATTGGGATAATGGAAAATAGAATGGAAACTACTATAATGGAGAATCAAACGGAAAAGAAAATGGAAAATGAAATGGAAACCGGGATTATAGGGTAGTTAATAGGGATTAGGGGTTATATGAGC
>CAJNIZ010043600.1:10284-46971 GCA_905231905.1 Symbiodinium pilosum | reverse complement strand
GAAATCTTGCACCACTTAGAGTCCCTAAAGTCCCAGGAATTACAGCACTTTAGGGCCCCTAGGTGGTGCAAAATTTAATCCATCAACCGTAGGTATCATGTTTCGGAGTTTAGGGTTCAGGGTTTAGGGTTTAGGGTTTACAGGGTTCCCTGTAATTCCCCTCTCAATGACCCTTTCCAGGGTCAAAAAGGGTCTACAATACCCCAAAAGTGTGGGGTCATATGAACTATAGTCTAAACTCCTTAAAGGGGGGGTTATATGGGGGATTATATGGGGGACTACTATAGGGGGTATGAAGGGGGATACTAGGAGTGTAGATTATAGCTCATATAAGGAAATCTGCGTGCCTTGACCGCCCAAAGTACCCTGAACCCGAAACCCTTGCATCCCCAGGGTGAGGACGTCAGCTGCATGTTTTGACTTCACCCGGGCCAGGCCGTGCTAAGCCATCTGACAGATCCAGATGCGCCGCCGATTTCCGACGAGGCAGAATTGGTTTTAGGGTTTAGATTCTAGGCCTAAACCCTAAACCCTAAACCCTTTTCGTGCTACAACCTTGGTGCTTTATAATAGTTGGGCTTTCTCTATTGAGGGAGCTGACACTTGAACAGTTTAGTAGGGCTTAAATGAGCAACTACTTTAAAGCACGTGCTTTTGAACAAGGGGTTTAGGGTTTAGGGTTCCATCAAGTCCCTTTGCGAGTCAGAGCAGTTTGAACAGCATTAAACCCTAAACTCTAAACCCTAAACCCTAAACCCGAAAACCCCTAAACCCGTCCGTTTCTTCGGTCCATTGAAAAGCCTGCCGCCATGGAGATCCATTTGGGAGTTTGCCAAAATTAGGGGTACCCTTATTGAGGGTCCCCATAATACAGTACCATAGCATATTGGGGTCTGAATTGGGGTCCCCTAGTTTTGGGAAGCTACCATTTATTCAATGTACTAATTGTCTACGTTTAACTGCTGTACTTAGAAGCAGTTACAAGTACAGTTATTGCGCAGGGCACACGTACACCGAACCTCCAACACTAAACCCTAAACCCAAACTCTAGACCAAGTCACCCAGACCTCTGATTAATACACCCTGGCCCCTTAATAGGGATTATAACAGGGATCCTAGTATGAAGGCCCTTAAAATGAAGGGGGGTTATTAATCAGGAGTCTGCAGTATGTTAAGTAGTGCAGACCTCCAAGTAAGCCTCCGGACTAGACTCTCTAAACCTCTCAAACTCTAAGCCAGATGTATTCCGATAAGCCCAAAACCCTACACCCTGTATATCATATCCCTATAAACTTCAAGCCCTTAACCCCATACATACCTATTCATCCCTTCGAACTGACCTAAAAGTGTTGCTTGGTCCTAGAACCCTGAGCCCGAAACCCTAAAGCCCTAAACCTTCAATCTTAAGTCCTAAACCTCAAACAGTAGAGCCTTAAGCCCGAAACCTTAACCCCTAGACCCCAAAACCCTACAACCCTGAGACCTAAGAAACCCCAAACTCTACATCTCAAACACTAAACCCTAAACCCTAAACCTTAAAGCCCTAAACCCCTAAACCCTAAACCCCTAAAGCCTAAACCCTATGTGGAGGCGCAGGCGTCTTCTGAGAGATTCTATGGCTCCCTCTTGGAGACCATGCTTCTAAGCATGCAAATACATGGGGTTTAGGGTTTGGGTTTTAGGGTTTCAGGATTTTAGGGTTTTAGGGTTTCAGGATTTTAGGGTTTTGGGGTCTTAGGATTTTAGGGTTTTAGGGTTTTAGTGTGTTAGTGTTTTAGGGTTTTAGGGTTTAGGGTTTTAGGGTTTTAGGGTTTTAGGGAATGATCTGCATATTGTGGTTTGGTAATATGATGAGGGCTTAAGGTCCTTAAAATCCCACACCCCAAAACCCTGAACGCCTAGACCCTAAAGCCTACATCCGTGAACCCTAAACCCTAAATCCCGAAACCCTACACCCCTAAACCCTGAATCCTAAATCCCTAAATCCTAAACCCCTAAACCCTTAAACCTTTCCTGGTGCTTCGATTCAGTTGGAAACTCGCCAAGTTCAGGCCACGCCGCCTTACATGCTGGCACCTTGGTTGTTCAGGCTTTAGGGTTCAGGGTTTAGGTTTAGGCTTCAGGGTGCAGGGTTTAGGGTTCAGGGTTTAGGGTTTTGGGTTTACTTCTGGGCTCAGGGTGCGGGGTTTATGCTTTAGAGCTTAGGGTTTGCCATTCAGGGTTTGCGGTAAAAGGTTTGCGGTTTGGAATGTTGAGCTTAGGGTTTCGGGCGGGGGCAGGAATGGAACCTTAGGGAGCCTGGAGAGGTACTACAAGGGATTACGCAATATGGGGGAATACCAGGTTACCTACCCCTTGGAAAGCCCTTGCCTTAAGGACCTTGTCATGCTCCATCCTACCTGCTCATACCTTACTTGAACTGAACCACTTTCAAAAACAACAGTAGACAAGCTGAGGAATTACAACCATTTTAGCATAGAATGGGAACCTGCCTCCAGAAAACTTGCACATGTTCCACAGCTTCACTTGTTCGAAGAAAGAAACGGCGAGCCCCAGCAAAATGCAACAAAAGCACAACATCTACTGGCTGCACAGCATGCCCTCCAAGTTCTCCGGGAAGCTCAGGATGTGTGCCTTGCAGGCTTTGCCAGCAACAAGGGAAGCATGCAGGTGCCTCTATACTCTATCTGAACTATATCTGCGAAGTACTTCTAAGAATTCTCCAACTGTTGGGGGTGCACACATCAGCCTTGAGAGAAGTCGACGGAAACCTCTTGCGCGGCTTTCGTGGGCTTCTCGCCCTTGAGCCTAGGTTTCCCAAAAACAAGGGTACCCTTTTTCCTGATGTTCAGCTTTAATAAGGAGACCCCAAAATAAAAAGTGAAAAATGGTACTACTGAGGTACCTAGGAGCAGAAGCACCTCCGTCTCCAACTCTTGTATTTTGGAAGCACATTGCGTGAGCACCCGGCGTAGCTCCCCGCGGAACTCATCACGCAGCCGCTGCTCCAGGTTCCAAATTTTCTTCTCCAGCTTGGCAGCCGACATGGCTCTACTCCTATGGAGAAGAACCGATGCACAACGCTTGCGCAGAAATGCAGCAAAAATTGTGACTCCCTCTTCGCTCTGCCTTTATTAGTTCAAAAATGCACCGATCAAAGGCACAAAGTAGCATTAACCAAGCATAAGCATAAGCAGCCAGCAACGCTGTCACAATTGCAAAAACTGACTTTTGATCCAAAACCCGGAGCTTCACAGCAGTATGGCGCCGTCACATCTGCCACAGTCCGCCTGCAGCCTCCTGACCATAGGAATGTAAAACTCGCAGGGGGGTCTTGCATTAAACATGCTGGTGACAAACAAAGGGGTGCAAGCTTCATTGCTCTGATCGTGACATGACTCAGTTGTTGCTACGAACCCCAAACCCTAAACCCGTGATGGGTTGGCATTGTACATATCCGAATATCCCCCGAGTAAGTGGATCCTTATTGACGTATTGTGCCCGTTGGAAACCTGGGGTAGAACCCTCCTTTTGGCTACTCAAGAGTTTGCCTTTCATCTCAGATCAACATTGTTGAAGGGTTATGATGATTCAGCATGGCACACAAAAGGTGTATGCAAAGCCCAGCCCAATGGTCCACGTGGATCGCGCACGCTTCTGAGCTTGGATGTGAGGGCCGGTTTGGGTGGAAGTGGTGTCCGGGAGGTCTTGACCATGGGTTTCTACTAGATCACCTTGGATCACGGCTAGCATGTCTGCATGTTTTCTGCATACTAGAGACGGGAGACTTCTATCAGGCACATCTCATATCCAGGACAAATCACTTCTAGAAGAATTTATCTTTGATATGGAATTTCAGAACTTAGGGCGAATTAAAAAGGGACCATTTTTTTTACCTTTATGTGCGTTTTCTCGCCTTCGACCCTCACGCATCGATGGCAATTGCTTTGTGCAGCTGTCAACCAAGTTCACATCAAAAACAGCACATGGAGCCTCGAATGACCACTGGTCAAACCGAAGCAGGATGCGAAGTCCCAAACCAAGACATACCTAGACTGTCCTTGGTGACGGTTACCGCTTAAACTTGCCATAGAAAACCATGGGAGTACAATGGAGTACATGACATACGCGCGACTGCATCGTCAAGCCTATTATATAGAATTATATAGACCTCCACATTTGGATCTAATCGCCTATAGGCTAGGCTCTAAACCCTAAATAGCCCTCAAGCCTCAACAGTCAGCTCAAGCCTAACTCTCCAAATCCTTAGCCCCAAACCTTCCCCGAACCTGGCCCATCCTTGAAGTCCCAACTCTTGAAGGGTTAGGGGGTACGTTCTTGCAATCCTTACACAACCCCCCATTCATGTTCTTGCCTAGCAGCATGGCATCCCAGGCACCACTCCAGGATCCATGCAGTTTCCAGACACAACCCCGAACTCCAAACCCTATACCGCCTATACCTGAGTTAAACCCCCACCGTGTAATGGTGAAGTAGACCCAAATACAATCACCATTTTTCCTTTTTGTCACATGTGCTGGGAATGATAATGAGGTCCACCCAACCTATACGTTAAACCTTGCATTTCAAGTGCTCTAGCACCTTGCCTGGGGATGTCAGTTCGCGTGAGGATGACATGGGAAAATTGGGAAAGCAATTGAAGAACCCTGCACTGGGCCCTGATCCTACCCTGACCCTACGACTACCTGTCAAAAGCTCAACTTAAGCCATCTCTCATCTACAAAAAACATGTTGCATGTTCACCTGGCATGGACTTGGTTTGCTATGCTGGGCATGTATTGGGCCAAGTAACGGAATTGCCCCTTCCATCATCCATCATCTATTGAAGCTGATTGAGCCACAATCGAATTGCAGGATGCGCTTGGATGGAACGGCCCACGCCAAAAGAAAACCGTGGACTGTCCTCCTAACAAAGCAGACGCAACGAACATGGACCGAGCCTCTTTCCCAAAGAAACCCTGCCGTTCAGAAGCTCAATGGAACTAGATCTGCCAAACACTGGCTCTGGTAGACCAACCACATCTGCATGTCCGCAAGATTTTGGGGACCGGGACAACCATCCATAAGCGTAAGTGCAGTCCTCAATGTCACGAGGAAGGACTTCAACAGCAAGGCTTTTACTTGGCTAGATGTTTGACACCAGGCTAGATGTCTTTGCAGGGATCTTGAAGGAAGGAAAAATATCCAAAACACTTCTGTGAAGTTTACCCCTTGAATCTTCTTTCTGGGTAGCTTGGGATTTACACATACTTTAGGGTTCAAGCCATTGTGATGCGAGTAACCGTAGGGCTATGCAGATGCACAGTAGTCATGCCGTGTCCTTGGAATTTTGAACCAGCCGCGCTTGTGGTTGCCATCCCATCAGATCCGAACAGCGCAATGAAGACACAGCGCCAGCATGGTAAAAAGTTCATGGCGCAAGTGAAGTCGCATGGGTTTATTTCGCTCTGGATTTTTATATGATAGAAGTGCCTTGGAAGTTACTATGCAGGTGTCCTATCGGAATAATTGATCTGGCCGCAAGAATTTTCGTAGCAATCAACATGATTTCGTGTCATCGATGCCATTATTTCATATTTAGCCAGACATGCGCCGTTTACATAGTCACACGTCGGTGGCTTCGAGGCGGGCTGCGTGGTGTTGGCTAATAATTCATCCAAATGCAGGTGGTAGTTTCCATGCACAGGCGGGCCCCAACATAACCCCAAATGCTTTACTCCTTCTTATGGGAAGCCCCAAGTATTTGCAGTACGCAATCATTACCACCACATGACCAAGAAACGGCGGGCAAGCTTTAAAGTGGAGGCTTGCTGATCCTGAGGGCCATGCCCTGGAGTCAGCATGTGAAAATATCCCTACAAATCGCAATATATTGAAATCCAAGTTCTTGAATCCCAGATGCCGAAGCAAGCACGCCATTTATGTTTTCCGGCGCGGCTCCGCTTCTTTGCTGTAACTTGCCTTCTACTCCACGAAGCTCGCGCGCCTCTGATCGCCTGGAGTTCGAACATGTGATGAATGTTATCCTAAGAACATAATAAGACAATCTTAGTCTGCTTCCCAAGGGTTTAGGGTTTCGGGTCTGCGGAGTACTTCGTAAGTGGCACCTGGATGATCCAACTATTACATTCCCCAAGGTCGATAGCAGTTTCAATTTTCTTTTCCATTATCCGTATAAAACCTCAATATACTACGTAACAGTTTCCATTTTCATTTCCATTATCCCTGAATGAGCGTTAATGACCGGCCATGCTCCGAAATATCCCTATTCCCCTTAGGAACTTTCCTGTCACGTTTCCATGAACCCCATGATTTGGTAGTTTCCCCGAAGAAGGGGACCCCAAAATACTATAGTCGGTTTTCAGCGCTATGAGGGCAAACCATCTGGAGCAGGATCAACACTAAAAAGATGTGATAGCGAAAAAGGGAGAGTGCGACCAGTGTCTTGATGGGGCCATGCGACAGTTCCAAAACCCCAAACCGCGAAGTCCTCACTTCCTCCTCAAATCTGTAGCTTCTGTCATTTGTATACTGCCAGTATTAATATAATTGCTACTGTTGTATGCGTTCTTTTACTGTCGTTACTGTTATTACTACTAGTCAAACTATCATTCTTATGACGAGTCTCGCTAGCAAAGCCCGTATTGTTAGCCCAAGCCCTGAACCCTAAACCCTGACCCCTGACCCCCAAAATCCTTAAACTTTGAACCCTAAATCCTAAAGATCTAGCCCCTTGCCTGGTCCCCCTGCTGAGGGTCAGTGTTGTCCTCGAAATTCGCACAGAGAGACGACCGGTGGTCAAGGTTTTATGGTCTTAAGGTTATTTGTAAATAGAGATCAAGTCTGAGGGTGTACATGGGGCTTAATATCAGGGCCGTCTGCCAGGAATGCTGGCTAGGTTGATGCCGAAAAATCTAATTCCATCCATCATTGTAAACACAAAAGATTTCCGCATGTCACACTGTAATAACTACAGCCCCTATTAGGGCCCCTATAATCGCCAAGCAAATCCAGCTTCGACTTCATTGTCCGTAAACCCTAAACCCCACAAAGTTCAAAAGCTTCCACTTTCTGTCCACTCACCCTGTATGTCCCTATTCCCTCTACCCTAAACCCCAAACAATATAGTACTTTCCCATCTTTAGACCATTACCCTGGTATATCCCTACATAATCTCTGTATAACCCCATATAATCTCCATGCGATCCCTATATACATAACCCAATATATTGCCTATCTGATACCAACATGTCCCTCCAGATTTGAAAAAACGGATAAGATTTCACCCGTGACCCAGAACCTTGTAATTTGCAGGGTTCCGGCTATGTTCAGATCATGTCAACACCAACGGTGTTTCGCACGCGCGCAAGTCAGAAAATTATCCCCATCTCTGCTGCTGTTGGGACGCGGGTTAAGACTCAAAGCTCTCACTCACTGTAAGACATATATACATATATGTGACAGTCTCTACAAAACCGAAATTGCAATCGCTTCCCCCTAATATCAAACGACACCCTGTCCACCCGTCCCCCCCAATACTAAATAATCCGAGCTCCGAAAAAGTATCTAATCTTAGGGTGGACGTTTATTGAAAGCAGGACAGAGGGCTGCCTCTCGAACCCTTTTAAACTATGTTCGAAACCAACATCTACTTAAGCACTATTTATGTACTATGCTTGAACAAATCGAGAGTTCAAATGGAAATATGAGAAGAGGAAAGGCTTAATTACTTCGCTTATGAAGCAGTTAATGACCTCAGAACCCAATTCATTATTAGGTGGCCCCTTTTAGCAGTAGTCTTCCTTTTCTACACATGCTCGTCAGGATTTTAGGCCCCTCGGCACGTGCGTCGCACTGCTGCTAAAGCTAAGGTTTTAGGGTTTAGTACAGTATAACGCCACGATTCCTGGGTTTTCCGCGCAAGCCTCTAGGCACAAATAAGCATGCTTGAAGCCAAGCGGACGCTGCAACAGCTTATCTGAGCCCTTCCACTTCAACTTCAAGCTGTCAACCCCTACTTGAAAATAATCCCACGAAAAAAAACGCAGACCGGTAGAGCAACAAGTAACCATGCACGACCTCTTGGAGAGGGGCCCTGCAACTGAGCTCGTGAACGTCTGTTAATTAGCACAGGGTTGACTAGTCACTCCCACTTCCGAATATCCATGTGGCCTCGCTCCCGCCAAGAACATTGGGATCATGCCATGGTCGTGGTGCGGATGGGGAACTGCTGGTGGTCATACTTTGGAGGCTGCAGTTGCTGCCGGTGCTAAGACAACCTTAACAGGAACACTGAATGCCTGAATATCTTCACTGAGGCGCCGAGCCTCTCAAATTCTACTTCAATGATCCCTCATCCCTGCTAACGACCGAAAAACGGCAACTCCTCGCCAAGACTTGCAGCAGAGGTCCTGTAGGCTCGTGTCCAGCTCTCCGTTGGCCGGATCAGCCTGCTCCAAATGGCAGGGCCCAATTTTGGGAAACCGCCGGTTAGACATACTTTGAGCCCAAAGATAATGGTGGGTACAGTTGTTCACCCCCTGCGGCTCTCTTACAATAGTCTGTTGAGGCATTCTGCATTTCTAATTCTCTTGCCACAACTTAGAGCCCCGTGGCAGCCTAAACCCTTAACCCTAAGCACAATGAGGCAATCTGGATACGTGAAACTTGTACTTCTGAGAGTTGGGGCTTGCGTTGAGCGTAAATCTCTCGCTAGCAGCAATCCTAAACCCTAAACTCTAAGCCGCCTGAAACATCCCAGCCCCAGTCCGCATTTTGCGGTAGGTTTCCCGTAAGGTAGAATATACACATATGTCTGTGTGTACGCCCTAAACCTGAAACAGCATCGAGTCTGAGGCCTAAGGACAAAATCCCCCTCATCACTTAGCAGGCAGGACGCCCTACTGCTTGAAACGAATTCAAAGGCGAGCTATGACGATGGCCCCCACAACTTCAGCAATGAATGAAACCAGCACAAATTACAAAATGCGTGATCCTTCCCTCCTTTACTCCATGGGCACTATGTCCACAATCGTCAATCCCAAGCACTGACCGCAGCAGTTCCCAGAGTGACCTTCCAGTCGCCTTAGTACTTTCCAGAAACATCCTCAGGCACACGCGGTTTAGGGTTCAGGGTAATTGATCCGAATTTCTGATCGCAAAATGGCCATGCTGGAAAATAATTCCCCTCATATTTTCCCCATAAACCTACGGGAACCTAGGCAGTCCCCATGCTATCCCTATGTAACCCTAGCTTCCATTTCATGTTCCATGTTCTTGTCGATTCTTCTCAATCATATAAGTTGCCATTTTCTGCTCCCTTCTCCGAAATATACCCAATAATCCCATCAGGGAAAAGAGGAAGAGGCACAAGCTGCACAAAGTCTACTTTGAGGAAAACTGGACAGGGATGTTCAACGGGCCTGGGCCAGCTGGGTCCAGTCTCGATCGAACTCGGCCTCGATGTCGAAGCCCGTAGCCTGTCCGCGTCACGTTTGTGGCATTTCCCTAATAATGCTCGTAAAGTCGGGCGTGCTCGCACTAAGCTGTACACGGCGCGAAGCTCCCTGACGCACACTACCAGCTGCGTTGCGCCTCCACGACTTTGAGCTGGTCTTGGAGCGTAAAATGATCACCAATATCATGCTGAGTCTATACCCTAAACCCTAAACCGTAAACTAAACCACAAGTACACCAGGGATCTGGGAACCATGCTATTGGAGGTTCTTTGCGTGCACAGTCCTTATAAGCGCCTGTATAGAGCCAGTCTTCATTAAATTCTTCATGTTCTCGACCATTTGGTTCTCCATTGCTCTAACAGAAAAAAGCAGAAATCCTAAGTCCCAGACCATTCATTTTTATGTTCTTTTCCATGTGGTTCTCCACTTATTCGAGGCCTCTAAACCCCAAGCTGGAAAGGATACGCTCTCTTCGCCTGGCCCAGCTCACGCACAAGAAGTTCCCGCACCGGAGCACACAGGAGCTTGAGGCATTTCTCA
This sequence comes from Symbiodinium pilosum, assembly GCA_905231905.1. NCBI lineage: Eukaryota > Dinophyceae > Suessiales > Symbiodiniaceae > Symbiodinium > Symbiodinium pilosum. The sequence goes on along the minus strand of CAJNIZ010043600.1, from coordinate 36,952 downwards.
AGTGAATACACACTAAGCACGTGAAAGAATTAGCCTGCAGTCTGGACTACAACTCATGCAGAGGTTCCCAAAATCAAGTGTACCTTTTTGTGGGTCCCTGTAATGAGGATTAGAGTATTTGTCCCCTTCTTATAGGAAACTACCACGTCAGCTTTACCCTATGCCTCTCAAGGGCCAAATTACTTAGGGAATCCTGCGCAGGTAACTCTGAGAAAACTTGTGATGGTCTCTGGACCCTTCTTTCTCCTGCATTTCCTCTTACAATTCTCTGCTCTTGCTGTTATCATCACTCGGTGCTTTCAACCAGTTCTTGCCGCTCGTAACATGTCTGCAATGTTGCCATGGACCTGCAAATTCGACGGTTACTCCCACCACCGCCACCACCGCCGCTGCCACCAAAACGACCCTGATCACGACCCCATCATGTGCGGCACAAGCCTTCGACGTCGCTTGGGCCGGGTACGCCTTGGCAATCTGGCGGTCTGATTTCTTTGGTTCAGCGTCGCGGTTCGAGCTTTAGACTCGCAAGGGTTTTATTGGGATTCCGGAAGATAATTTCCAGGTGTAGAGATTTCTGCAGTTCATCATCCTGATGCGATAGATGTTGTATGTAAAGTTCAAGAGGGTTGCTCAGCTTTGCAGCGGCTGGGCCTTTGCATGCTGAGTGCAACCTCCTTAGGGGCTGCCCTACATCGTGACAGTGGTAAGGAGTAATAATAGTGCGCCTGTTTGTGGCGCGCAGGGGCTGCTCTTTCCGAGTTCCAGGTACAAGGCGCAGTTTGTGTTATTTGGCTTCGGGCTTCTGGTAGGTACTTGTCCTAGTACTTTGGGAGCTACTACAAATCCCGTAGTATCTAGAACTCACGGCCATAATGTTGCTGTCTAACTTTGTGATGAAAATTGCAACTATGGTTATCAAGGAGGCTTTTACTGACACCAGAGTTGTAAGCATGTCCATTCTTGCTAGAACTCTTTACCAGCGAATGTTACGGTCATCGCAGCCAAAGCTTGAAGCCCTAGTTCAGACGAAAAGCATGTCATGCATGGCAAGGGAGCGAAAACTTTAAGGATATTTCTCAAGATAGCGATCCAAGTTGTGGAGGTACACAAAATACACCCCAAAAAAGGGCCCATGATTGAAAACAACATGCAAGTTGTTCTCGCAATTACGTGCTCTCTGGGGGTATCACCCATGATACCACACAACCCTAAACCCTAAACCCTAAGCCCTTTGGGGTGCTAAACCTAATTTGAGAAACGCTCCGGATAGGATTTGGGCTGAGTAGGCCGAATATGATACCACACCTATCCAAAGAATTCTGACTAGGGTTTAGGCTTTAGGGAAAAAACCCGATCCAATCATACCCCTAGTATTGCTGCCTCATTTTCTATCAGCAATATATATATACATATATATATATATATATTACCATCATTATTAAATGAGTACCGTTGCTTCTATAGTTACTATTATCACCTTTGCTTGTATTCCTGTTGTTTCCATTATTCATATGGCTGTGAATCAAAACCCTGTTTTGTCGCGGGTCCCCCCCACCATCCTTACCCCTTTGCGGCGGCCTGTTGTTACATGCCTTTGTCGCGAATGCTTGGCGCAGGTATGCCCTACAAAAGAACATGTGTCGCGGAATGGCCGCCCAAGCCTGTTACAAACCCAGTGTTTTTGATTCACAGCCATATTAGCCCTTCACCCCCACCCCTGTTCTCAAATAAATAACTTGTGGGGAATATCTCATATTAGGGGTGTGGGGATGGTTGACACTAGTACGCGGGGATTATGAGATCGAAAACCAGCAACACGTCAAACCAGCCACTTAACCTGAAATTAAAATGAGATATAGTCTAAACTCCTTAAAGAGGGCTATATAGGGGATATATAGGGGACCATCATAGGGCTAAGGGAGATACTAGGAGTTTTGACTATACCTCACCACTCCAGATGAAGACCCTGTGACTCTTGTATGACTTTATAGGGTCCTTGTTTCGGGGGTCGGGATTGTCATAATCCTCATACGGTACGACGGTGATTCCCTCTGCAACGGGTGACGTGGCCATTCCTTAACATCTCCGGTTTGGGCAAGACTGTTATATAGAATTAATGGGCCCCTCATTTATGGAAACTCCCAAATTCTAAGCAGTGGTCCAGTGCCGCTTCAAGCACTTGCTGCAATGCCACACTCTTGCACTTGACTATGACAAGGCGATCTCAGGTCCATAGAGAATACAACAAATGCATCCAGTTCCCTCTTGACGCAGGCAGGAAAGACCCCCTACTGCTTGAACCCCTTCAAAGGTGAGCTGGGAGCAAGACTCTTTTCCGATGCGAAGCCTCCAAACATGCCCTCCCGTCCTGGAGATCAGCTAACCCAAAGCTTGGCGTTCTAGTAAATCGCGGGAGGGAAATCCCGACATAAAGAAAATGGTCTGAGATATTGTTAATAGGGTCCCGCGATGGGAACCTGTGCTGGGCCCAAGTGTATACCATCTAGGTACTTGGACATAACGAGGGTATTGGGGATCCAAAACCAAGGGTCACAAGCATCCATTAAGGGCACAAGTCTTAAAGTCTGCGCCTCAGGTCTACGAGAGACCCCATTCAAGACAGGCTCCTTCATGTGTATCACACCGTTCAAGTATGAGGGCTGTAGGTACCAAGGACCATTACGACTCCACCATGTCATTTAGGTCCTTGGGCCTTTAGGAACCCAAAAGCACAACAACAACAGAACACCCAGACCAGCAACCCTACATAGCAGGGCTCCTGATTTTGAGAACATCATATTTGGGAAATGCCTATAACCTTCAAAGAAACTCGAGTCAACGGACACAACTATGCATGATGCAAGGCTCTGTTTAACAAAAGTGTTGCAAAACAAATCATCTGGATCATCCCCTTTGAAGGTGTCTCAGGCTGACGTCAACTTATGCACCCACATCCTACTATGGACCTAACAAGGCGAACTCCAAGAGAACCCGTACTGTTGAGAAATAATCACATGGCAATTTCTCAAGATCTCACCCACATAGAACTATCTGCGCACACATCCTGTTTACCAGGGCGATGAGACCCCGCTACAGGCTAGTAGTCAGAAGGGATGTCAGGAATCTACGCTGTGGAATTGTAGCCACAGAGACATTAGTGCATCTTGATGCCGCCAAGGGATGACCCATTTGATTCGCTAATTACATCCACCCTTCGACGTCCCAGTCCCTGGAGGCATGCAATGCAGCGCATACGTATGTCTCACAAGTGCACCATGAGAACAAGGAACATACGTTCCTGCCCTCCTACCCTCAACCCCCCAAACTCCACTTCTGAGCCCAACAGCCCCGTGGAACCTTTGCTTACAAGTTCACGGCGAATCTAATCCAACCCAGTTATATGCCCCAAATATGGCTATAATTGGGTTACAAGCAATTACCAATTTTCATTGGGTTGCAATTATTAGCCTACGTTCTATTCCCTAAGGTGCATGCTTCAAATCCCACACGGCCATTAGCACCTTACACGCTGGAAATTCGGGTGCAATGGTCTACTCACGCCATGCAAAAAATTTCTAGTATCATCCGTATATATACGCCAAATAATCCACATAAATGCATAAACCTCTGAATGGGATGGGGTCCCGTGTCTGCCGAGGTCCCATAGGATTTGGGCTGAGTAGACCGAACATGATTCCACACCCATCCCAAGAATCCCGTTTTGGGTTTAGGGGTTAGGGGTTTAGGGACGAATCCCAGTCCCTGTATAACTACACTTAGTATTGCTGCCGTTATCTTTATCACCATTATATATTACCGGTACCATTATAACTGCTCTGATTACCAGTATTACGATAATTACGATTATCACCATTGCTCATATTCCTGCTATCTCCATCATTCGTATTAGAACCCCAACCCCGCCCCTTATATCAAATATATATCTTGTGGGGAATATCTCACAGCAGGGGTATATTAGTACGCGGAGACTATAAATTCGACAGCCAAGAACACGTCAACCCAACCACTAAACCTCAAGCTAAAATCAGTGTAGTCGCAACTCCTTACACAGGGTTATATAGGGGATATATAGGAGACCATCACAGGGCTTATCAAGGCGGAGAATACAAGACTGCATCCAGTTCCCTGTGGACGCAGGCTGGATGCACAATAAACTGCTTGAACCCCTTCAACGGTGAGCTATTCCTAAAACTCCTTACCGCTGCGAAGCCTCCAAAGATGCCCTCCCGTGCTGGAGATCGGCCAACCCAAGCTGCTGCTCCGGCTCCTCTGAACAGCTTGTGGTTGGCCACACATTTGCAATCAAAAACTTACCCAGCTCCAGAAGCTCTGCTGCAAGTGTGAGCTTTCGGTTCCAAGAACCATTCCGACTACAATGTGTTGAGCCTCAAACCGCATCATGTGGGTACTTGGACCCTTTGGAACACAGAAGCAGAAAACAGCGGAACACATAGACCAGCGACCCTAGATAGCAGTGCTCCTGATTTTGAGAACATCATATTTGGGAAATGCCTGTAGCCTCCAGAAAAACTCAAGTCAACGGACACAACTATGCATGATGCAAGGCTCTGTTCAACTACACTGTTGCAAATTCACTTGGATCAACTCCTTTGGAAGTTTCTCATGCTGATGTCAACTTGTGCACCCAAATCCTACTATGGTCCTACCGAGGAGAACTCCAAGAGAACCCATACTGTCGAGAAACAATCACTTGGAAGGTTCTCAAGAAGACACCAATGGAATCTTAGGGCTTCTAGTCTAGGGCTTAGTATCCAGGCTGAGGCGAGCACGCTACGGAAATCTGCTGCAGAGAGTACATCTGCTGATCTGAACTGGCAGCTTCTGTTCAGGTCTGCAACGATACTTGATCCAAACCCTTCAAGTAACACAGAACCGACTGCTTGAAGTCCTTCAAAGGTGAGCTATGAGCAAGACTCCTTTCCGATGCGAAGCCTCCAAACATGCCCTCCCGTCCCGGAGATCAGCTAACCCAAAGCTTGGCGTTCTAGTGAGCCCCATCTTCAAATCACGAGAGGGAAATCCCGACATAAAGAAAATGGTCTGAGATAGTTGAAAACTGCCTCCCTGAACTTCAGAGACTGCGCCGTACTTCTCAACCTGAGCGAGCTGATAATTAACCCCTAATTAATCCCCTATATAGCCTGAGCCTGGGCAGGTATAACTCTCAGCCCCTCCCTTGTGAGCACAATCCCGAATCCCCAGATTTATGATCCTGTATCACTAGAGGCATCTCGCATCTCATTCAGAACCTAGAAGGTATTGCGTCACACTCTTACTTCTTGAAGAGGAAGCTTAAGCACATCCTCCGGAACCCGCACCTGCAGCTTCTTCGTGCCCCTTTGCTCCATTGCTCCAAGTAGCGTCAGACGCACGGCTTTTATTTAAGGTCTGGGCAACTGGTCAATGGAAAATGTCAAACATCAAGGGCCCCCAACGTTTTTTTGGCTACGATGTGTGTAAACAGACATGTGGTTTGGCTACTTCAGCGTTGCTTACATGCTGCTGCCAGAGCCTCATCGAAGTGCAAATACAGAGTTCAAGTGTGCATCCGTAGAGACCCTAGGCACATGTAAAGCATTATAGCCTTCAAAGTGCGAGAAAGGTACTGGTCAGGGCAGGAGAGCAGAGGCATGCAAGCGTGGCGATTTTCCGCTGTCATGTGAGTAGCAGCTGGTAAAGTTCGCTGCGTGCTTTGGGATGCACCAAAACCGACCGCTCCAACTGAAGCAGCTGCTCGGTTGTTGCTGCATAGGTCTTCGAAGGGTCTGCATCAGCTCTCCAAAAGACTAGCAATTCAGAGATGACCTCCAGCTGCGCTTTCCCATCCAGCTGGAACAACTGGAAATACGACGCTAACAGAGCCACGCATTCTTGCCGCTGCGACGAGTTCAGGGCTCTGCAAGCGCAGCTCAGGCATTTCATGGCCCTGAAGAACGGGGACCTTGTGTGCCACCGGCTGTCTGGCGAGGGCAGGTTCTGCTTCACGAGGCACAAGATTTGTCTTGCGGCTATTTCCTGCAGCTGCGCCGCACAAACATCAAGAAAGTTGTGCGCAGCATACAGACCGGCGTCGCGTACCTCCTCATCCTGGCTACCACAGTGTTCAAGGATGTCACGCATCAGCGCAGGCACCATGAGCTTCACAGCGGACTCGGGGAAATGACGTAATTTCCAGTTGGCTTGTGCAAGGACCCACATCTGACCTCAGATCTGGCAGCCAAGCGAGGAAAAAGTCGCTGACGCGAATGACTACATCTTGAACACATCTGTCCCCGCTTTCGGCCCCTGTTTTCGCGAAGGCTGCCGCCACTCCCTTCGAGCTACGGGTCTGCATCAACCCGTGGAAGTGCAGGGCAGACAGGGAGGATTTTAGGATATATTACTGCATTGTCAAGGAACAGTGGAAAACCTTGTACGGCCACGGGTTGCCGCCACACCATGTTTCCAGAAAGCGTGACTTGATAGCTGTCAGGGAATCCTCCGCTGGAGCATTGTCTTGGGCATTAGCAAAAGCGCCCCCGATCTCCAAATATCGCATCACGTCAGAAGACCTGCAACTCCACGAAAGCATGAAACTTGACGGTTTCCTCATCAAAGCAATGTCACAATCACATGTTGCTGCAAGGCCTGTGAAGGCTGCCCAGTTTGATGACGTGCTGTACTAGTGCCTCGCAGCGAAGAGGACAATATTACGGGGATTTATCGGGGGCATGTAGGGAAACATAAATATACATATATTATATATATATATAGAGATAGACATATATATATATATATGTATAGGGTAAGTGGGAAAGAAAATGAAAGCTACAAAACGGTTTAGTCGGTCTAGTGTACAGTCAACCCTTTGAAACCAATTGACTCGCGACTTAGACTTGGAGTGGGAGACATGCAAATCAGCCTCGGGATCTTTGGCTTGCCAGGAGGTCACGACGCCAGCTCTTGATCTCCTTGACCTGGGGAAGGTAGGATCGGCATCGTTCTGGTGAGATGTGCTCGCTAGCGCCAAGCCAAGGTACAGGGAGGTATTCCAAGAGAAGCGGCCTCGCAGCACCGCTCTCTGCATCCACTCCCTACGCTCGTTGTTCTCAGAAAGGGGGACACATGACATGAACTGCGCATGATCTCTGTCAAGATTCAATACCTATCAGTCCATCATCGAAAGATGCATGCAGCCGAGGCGCAGCGGCAGCCAGTATGGCCCCAGAGCGTTGCCGCCGTCCTGGAGGTCTAACAAAAGATAGAGGGAACTATGACTAAAAGAAAAGCCTGGCAGGCATGAATCCTGAAAAGTCTGACGTGGTTGATGGCACGGCGGCTCGGCAACCGGAGCATCTGAGTGCTTTGGCCTCCAAGCTCGCCGTTGGTATACCGTTCAAGGCTCGATTTTGTCGTTTGCAGCCAGGGAACCCCAGCGATGGATTTCTCATTGCCGCTGCACTCAGCCTGAGAACAAGATTTAGGGCCGCGAAGGCCGAAGGCCTGACGGCCAAACGTTGCACACATACAACACGCGGATGCCAAGCCCCGCGCCAGAGTTCAGCTGGAGACGGGCGAGCGCGGCGAATGCAGTTGTGCTTATCTTGGAGCTGCTGCCTTGGACCAGGTTGCAGGAGCCCAAGGTTCCGTGGCTACCCCACCCAAGCAACGCACGCACCGACAGCAAGAGCAAAATGAAAAAATCTACACAAATGACTGGGGGTCCAAGGCCCAGGCTTGGGCCTTCTCTCAATTTCTCATAAGCCCTCGCCTCCCACTATCACCAGTGGGTGGCTTGGGCCAGCCAAGAAATGCAAATGCTCTCCAGGAGCCCTCGCCCCCCACTATCAACAGTGGGTGGCTTGGGCCTACAAATCAACTATACAACCCAGATTTGGTTATCATGGTTTTCTTGACCCCCCGATCCTCTCAGATAAAATCCAAGGGCCTGAACCCTGGAACAGCGCTGCAAACAGGCCAAAATAAAGTTCAAGCAGCTGCTACATCAAGCACATGCCTTAGTCTGGTTCTCATCCCGCACCATCACGGCGCAGGACTTGAACCAAGTCGTCGCGTCGTGCAACCGGATCTCATCCCCTACCATCACGGCAGCGGACTTGATCTGGGTTGTCTTCGTCTTCGTCCAGGACAGGCACTCATGACACATGCCAAGTTCAAAGCACAACACAAGGCACAAAGCACATGAAGCAGCTTCTACACAAAGCAAATGCCAGAGCAAAGCACATGACGCCGCTCAGTTTAGCACGCATGCAGTTTCAGGGGGCATGCTGGGGTGAGGTGGGGCGGGTGGAGTGGGCTGGTGACGGTGATGCAGCCGATTAAAAGTCTGGTGGCCCCTCTGCCCCTTCAAGACAGTGAAATGGCAGATGGCACTTTTGAAAGTTTGGTTTTGCCCAACTGCACCTAACAACCTTCGGGATGTGCTGAAATAGTTGGAAATGGGGCTCGCGATACTCAATAGGCCCAGGGACGGCGCAAGGGGTTCGCAGAGACCGTGAGCAACATCCGCCTGGCTGCTTGCAGGCGCAAACTCCTCCACTGCTCCCTGGTCTCCTCAACACGAACTCACAGAGCCGCAGCCTGCACGCAGGCAGTCGAGGTTGGCGCTGCTTGCTCTGCTGTGTCTTCAACAGCAGCCTGATCAAGCAACGGTGAAGAACAATGTTCAGAACACAGCTGTGCTTTTTTGGCGCAGTGCTGTCAGCAGAGGCCACAAATACACTTCAGCACCCTCAGCGCCCCTGCCTCTGCCTGCCAGACAGCATCCGCCATCTCCAGACCTCGAAACCTCAGCCCATATATGCGCGGCAAACCGTGTCTCATGTAGGGGCATTCACCCCGTTGCACGTGCAGCTCAGAGATCAGCGCGCGTTCCAGCTGCCTGTGGAGCTGAAGGGACCTCAGGCCAAAATCATGCCTCAAGCTCACTCACACCCAGAAACGCGCGCCACCGTTGGCCCGGCAGATACAGCCGAGGTGCTGGTTCTTCAGCTCTGAGAGCTCAGTTTTGAGCTGCCGCAGCCGGTTGGCGAATTGGAGGTTTTCCTCCCGACGCTTACAATTCAAACTCTTCTCGCGCAAGAGAAGCTTCACTATGGCTGTGGAGAAAACACTGGTTCTGCCCATAGCCTGCTCACGCTGACGGTTCTTGGCATGCTGCAGCTCCAGCAACCTGGGAGCGTGGCACGGCAAGAAACTCTCCTCTCCTGCCACGTTCAAGCAGATACTACGCCTCGCTAAGATGCCGGCCCATCCAGATTCTGATCGAACTCAGAAATTAGGTTGGTCACGGAGATGTCGCGCTCACAGTCGGAACCCTCAGGCCTCAAGGAAAAAAGCTGTCAAGAAGTGTTGCCTCAAGAAATCAAGGTTTTCAAAAAGTTGGCTTGAGCGAGAGGGGAAATCTGGGAAAAATGGATGGAGCACCACTCCGCTGCTGGACGAGCTGCATCAATTTGTTGGGAACCACCCGGGCCCCCTCAGGCAAGTGCCTCAGCAAGGTGGGACCTTTCCTCTTGCAAGCAGCTGCACTGGGTGACTCGGAACCGCAGAGAACTGACGAGGGGCATCAAAGAGGAGAGCTCCAGCTGATTGCGGATGCACGCAAGCGCTCGTTCGAGCGCTTCAGCCGGCTGCTCACAGCAAGCCTCGGCTTGCCAGCGCCGCTCGCGCTCGTCCTCCAAAAGCAGGAAAGCACATAAAGCACATTGCAAGAACTTGCTCGGCTTCCCCGCTTGGGGGTTTGGCCAGATAGAAAAACTCCCCTCAAGAGTACTTTCCTGTCCTCTAGCTCTGCACGCTCAGCTTGTTGCAACCTCAGCCGGTCCAATCCCCACAAATGTCGTAGAAGGATACAGTACCGCACATCTCAAAACCAGGTGTGGATAGCGCCGCTCTAGAAGAATGGCAAACAACACAAGGCAGGACAGCACACGTACGCTGATTTCCGAGCCATACACACCAGGGGTGCTGTGGGACAGTCCGCAGCTGCGAGTAGGAACTGTAGTCAGTGCTGATGGTTTGTTGAGGGCAGGACTCGGCAAAGTCGTGGAGGAGCTGTTGTCTCTTGCTCCTCTGCTATCGTGAACAACATGCACTCAACATGCAACTCAGTATGAGGCATGAGTCATCCAAACATGCAACTCTTGGCACAAGTTAGCACGCCGGGTCTTTGCTTTGATGGGACGGCGCAAATCAGCCGAGGCACAGTCGAGGCACCTAGTGTTCAAACAAACAGGCCCTCTCATAACTGGGCACCTGGTGCAATAGTCACACGAATGGTTAGCATGTTGGACCGGCCTCCGCATCCTCTGCCCGACAGGCATCCTCATGAGCTTTGATGTTTTCTTCTGACCTGACGGAAACGTGGAATGCCTAGGTTCCCGGGGTGCTTTACTCACATGGTTTGAGAACAGGAAATCCTGGAAGCAGGTCCGGCGGAACATTCAGCTCTTGATTTGCACTTGAAATTCTGAAAGCTGGGTCTTGCACTGTCAACGCGAATTGGAAACAGAAGACAGACCAAGGTTTGGTGACAGAGGTTCACATAACAGCAACAACATTGCAAACTGAGGGGCTGCTGTCGCGAGTCATCGCCCTGTCAAGGTCAGGGCAGTGAGGATTACACTTTGGAATGCAGCAAAAGCTGACATGCAGCAGATTGCTCGCCACTGCTTGCTCTGACAACTGCAGCGGTTTTTCTCGTGCTGCCGTCTAGGCACGCTCGAGCCATCCGAGCCCTGGCCCGTGCAGGTGCTGACATCATCGCCAACAAAAACTTCAAACCTCAGGGCTGTAGGGCAGCACAGCAGGGAGTTGCGGCTACGAGCCTGGCTCCACAGCTTTGGCGACATCATATCTTTGTGGACTGAGGCTTTGGCGAGACATTTGACAAAGTGCCCACATACTTCTCAGCAGTGTGGTCTGGATTAAGCAGTGTATCACCGGGCCAGAACGCCTGCTCGCCAGGAGCGTCCTGGCCTAACGCAAGCATGGCGGACGCAGGGCCCTCAAGACAGTTCTGTGCTAAGAAATTCCCCTCGCAGACCCTTTGACAATCTCCTGCAGACTGCAAAAACATGACAACAAGTTTGCACAACTGCACCATGCCGGTCTTGTGGCACCTGCAGTACCCACCGGACGTCCTGTATTGAGATTCCTGATTCCACTGAACCCTGCGATGAATGTTTGTGCGAAACTTTTTTGAGGCTTGTAGCTGCGGCGTTCTGCCCATCGAAGCTGTTGCTGCAGCAGACATGCTCTAGATCTTCGGCATTTAAACTCTTGAATACAATCTTCTCTCACCTAGCTTTGCTTCCTTTCGCGGGTAAAATAGGAAAACCCAGACATGAACCTGTATGCTTCATTTTGGGGAAATCCCGTCTTTTTGAAGGCCAAACCTGGAGTCTTACCACCGCAAGCTATTCTCTACCCAAGGTGACCCAAGAGCGACTGAAAATATATATAACTTCTTTCGAACACGCAAAACTGCTTGGGTTTCACCTGCGGGCCAAGCCAGAAGGGCCCTCAGCCTAAACGCCTCCTATATCTGTGCAGAAACTTCAAGGGCCTGCCTTCCTGACACAGCAATGCAAAACAAAGAGGTTGTTCATCCCCTACATCGTGTCTAGGTTCTTCCTGCAACAACAAGCTCCGGAATTCCTTGTATACGACTTCGGACAAGAAGATGGCTGCAACAAAGAAACAAGTCACCGATATCAAAGCCAGTTACTGTTGGCATGCTAGCCACCCAAAAAGACACAAACAGGATTAAAGCCTATGAGTCGGGATGGATGAGTAACAAGGTCAAGGGTCCTACACCCAAACCTCCCCAAACTGATGTGGCAATTTTTTTAAGGGACAATCACACAATCAAGCGTTTGCTGGAGAATGGTACTGCCAGCTACCAGCGACCCACATGGAATACGGCTTTTCCCGATGCCCAGTGCAGGATTCCATCGATTGTTGCTGCACTCTTATCTGTGATTGCTTATGGTGGCGACCTTGGGACGACCCCCTCTCATGATCCCCTTCGCTCAAGTGATCCACAATCTTCGAGACTGCCATTAAGTAAGGCAATTTCAAGTCAACATCATTTGCAACAGCCCGCTATCATATCCCGTTTGTCAAAACACATGCGTACAATTACATGTACACGTCTGTGTATATATAACACATATTACATATAGGGTACATAAATATGTATATATGGACATTTCTACTCAAACCCCAGCGCCTGCCTTTTGTAGGTAAACCTAAACAAGCCTCAATCAAGATCGCACCCAATTCTTAAATATCTTCACTGCATTTACTAACCCTCACGCTGGTCCTTAGGAGGTCCCAAGTGCTTGCAATGCTGAGCTGCACAGGCTCTTTGGTTCACTGAGAGCTGGCGACGCTTGCTCAAGGTGCAAAACGGTCACACACACCCAGCTGATTTCTCAACAGGATTGAAAAGGAAGTAGCAAACCTCGCATACAACGAACATAGCAGACCAGCGAATGAATGAAACTACCATAATACCCACCCTCATACACGTCACAGACGTCTGACAAGCGAGTGAAATCAAGCTACATGTGGCTCACCTCGACATGATTGCTTTTCAGGAGGGTTGAATACTTCATGCAATTCTTGCGAACCGATCAAACATCTGGCTCCAAATTTACAACGGATGTGAAAAGGATTAAAAACCCCACCCGCACATCTGCGGATGAGCTCTCACGGAACATCTGTTCAAGGGCACAGATGCAATCCTTCTGACTGGAGAACGCCGAATGGGTTCCACGCCTCAAACTGCAAAAACACCCTAAACGTGAAAGCCTAAAAACTCTAAAAACCCAAAACCCCTGAACCCTCCAGGCCTCAAACTTCAAAGAAGCTCAGCGCGTCTGTTGTCAATCGCCTGACCTCCTCCAACTCCCCTTCAAGCGCCTCGGAAAGAAACGGCGGTAGCGACTGATCCCGCGCAAAGTCTGCCACGGTCCTGAGATACATGGGGCTTAGAGGCTTCGGGTTTAGGGGTTAGGGTCTGGGGTTTTTCGGTTTAGGCGGTTTAGGGTGTAGGGTTTAGGAGCCCAAAGAACAAAACGTTCACACGGATAGTGGTTTTGGTTCTTCTGTTAGGGTTTGTCTAGGCCCTCAAAACCCTCAAAATAAGAAATGTAGGGGCTAGGTTTCTTATTTTGGGTGGGCTTCACCTATCCTTACCCCCTACCCCTAGGCCCACCCCTAAACCCCCTAAAACAAGAAATGTAGTGGTCTGCTTTTGGTGGTTTTCCAGGCCCCAAAAACACCTGGAATAAGAAATGTAGGGAGCTGCGTGTCTCATTTTGGGTGGTTTTCCAGGCCCCCAAGAAATGTAGGCGTTTCTTGTTTTGATGGTTTTCCAGGCCCGCAACACCCTTAAAATGAGAAATTTAGGGGGCTACGTTTCTTAATTTGGTGGTTAAATGTAGGGGGCTACGTTTCTTGTTGTGGGGGTACCCAGGCCCGCAAAATGCTTAAGATAACAAATGTAGGGGGCTATGTATCTTATCTCCGGGTTTTTCCCACCCCGAAAAGCCTTAAAATAATAGATGTAAGGGGCTTCGTTTCTTACCTTGCAGGTTTTCCAAACTTCGAAAACCCATAAAATCAGAAATCTAGGGGCTGCGTTTCTTATTTTGGGGGGCTCACCTACCCCTGCCCTGGACCCCCAAGTCCACCACTCAGATTCGGGATTTTGCAATCCCCAAAGCCCCTTAAAATGAGAAGCGTAGGGCTACGTTTCTTTTTTCGTAAGTTTTCCATGCTCGAAAAACACCTAAAACAAGAAATGTAGGAGGCGTCGTCTTTTATCTGAATTGCGCATTGGGGGTTGTAGGCTCCAGGATAAGGCGACTCTCTCAACACCAGACTTGCCAACGTTGAGGGGCTCGAACCCCGGAATAAGGTCTGGGCTACCCTATAGGTGGGGCTCTGAAATATTGGAAATGTGAAAACACTGTCCAGCTAAGAAATGAAGGGTACCCTATGCCTGGCAGACCCATTTCTTATCCAGAAGATGCACTGTAATCCTTGTGCCTAGAGTCCAATTGCGATAGTTGCGCTGATCCGTTCGAGCTCCTAATGCGATGAGTGCCGCTGCACCTGGAGGTTTGCCAAAATCATGGTCCCCAAACCCTAAACCCTAAAACCCCTAAACCCTAAACCCTTTTGGTTTTGGGGGTTGGGGAATATGGCCCCAAAACCTCAGGCTGTCCCGGAATCCGACCATACTTTGGACCACCCTTCACCTTCATATTGTCCTGTCATCACGGCTGCCATGAGTGGCGTTTGAAAATGGCCATGATATCCTGCTGCGGTCCCGTTAGTCTTCTTACCAAGCCGGTACCGGGCAGTGTTGTATGCCACATACATGCCATTGAGGGAGAACGTTCCGATCTTGTAGGGGCTGTTCACATCAGCGCGCATCTCGACAAGTCGATGCACCAACTCCTTACTGACGAGTAGTAGGGAATGAAGGACTGGATCCCTACAGTATACAATCATCCGCTTAAACCAACACCTGCATTCCTTGCTAACCAGAGGTAAGACACAGGCTTGCCTCCACAAGCAATCATGGCCAGGTACAAACAGCGAGAGACGTCAATGCTACCACCTAGGGGCTCACACTTTTATAGGGCAATATTGGGGTTATAATGGGGTTATTTAGGGATAATGCAAAAGAAAATGGAAACTACGTAAAGTATATAGAGCTATATTGGTGTTATTATAAGGACACACATTACAAAAGCACGCCCAGCATAGGAACCCGCCCTATAATGAGTTTAGGGAGGCATCCCCCCCAAACCCTGAACCCAACAGTCATAACAAAAAAAGAAGACGCATGTATAACCCCAATATGACCTAGTATAGTGGTGTCCATTTTTCTTTTCCATTATCCATAAATAACCCATTATACTAATGTCCATTTTCTTTTCCATTATCCCTATATAACCCGTTATAGAAGTTTCCATTGTGTTTTCAACTATCCCTTTCTAACCTCCATTACGTAGCTACCCATGAAACCCAACCTGATAGGGTGACCAGCTCTGCAATAGCCTCCAGACTGCCACGCGAAGAGGCTGCCTCCGCGGGCGTGTAACCGAGCATGTCCTTCAGCAGGCGCCATGTGAGCCATTGTCTAAACTCCGAGTATCCCCTTAATAACCCAAAATACTTTAGGGTTTGGAGTTTGGGGTATAGGGTTTAGGATGTAGGGTTCAGGGTCCAAACTCCAAGTATCCCCCTTAACAACCCCTACAATAGTCCCCTAGATAATCCCCTATATACATATGTATATACCCCCTTGAGGGAGTTTAGACGCTCATTTCATGTTGTATAGGGGTTATATAGGTGTTATAGGCAAAAAATGTTGGTGACCCCGACCCCTATAATGAAAATTCAAGCGGAGACTGAAATGCAGGATTTAGCTTTAGAAGAACGGAAAATTGAAGAAAAATCAAATGCATACTGCGGAGATTTAGGGGTTACAGGGATTATAAGAGAATTTTGGCAACCCCAACCCGTGTCCTTATCCTGCGACTATGATTTGGCTCTTAGGGGGACCTGATTCTATGTCGGGGTTACAGAAACTCTCTGATTCTTGAACCTCAACCGCCGGTACAACGGGCTTCAAGCCACACTATGCAGCCCCCAACGTTCCCCTATCATGAATCCGAAGCCCTAAACCAAGAAGTCTCAACCCTACCCCCACAGCCGTACACCTCCAAGACCCAAACCCTGAAGCCTAAACCCTACACGCTAAGCCCTAGACTGTCCTTCAGGTGGGGACTGCAGCCAGCCTCACACAAAATGCGGATGCCTTCTGCATTGTTGGATATGGCAGCCTTTGCGGATTACTGTGGCACTGTTATATTGGGATAGTGGAAAATAAAATGGAAACTACTATTTAGGGTTTAGGGTTTAGGCTTCTGGCAGAGGGTTCAGGATCTAGGGTTTCGAGTTTTAGGGTTTAGGGTTTATTGAACTTATTCAGGGTTCAGTTCCAGGGAGGTTTCGACAAGTTTCTCGATAAGTTGTTTTTTGATCTTGCTCCTGAATAAGTTCAATTTACAGGAGCCTTCAGGGTTGAGGGGAAAGGAACACCTTCCCACGGTATGAGGATAGCAAAGACCCTAAACCCTAAACCCTAAACCCTAAATCCTAAACCCTAAACCCTAAACCCTAAATCCTAAATCCTAAACCCTAAACCCTAAACCATAGGGTTTATTTCAAGGCCTCATAGGATTGCAGGTCACCCTGAAGCCTAAGCCCCTGAGCCCTAGCTTCAGGACGAACCCCCACCCTGTAGTAGTGGTATACGAAGAATATACAAGGACCCCAATACAAGCCTTCGTATCCCTTTTAATCACCACTACAGGGGGGAGAGTCCTCCTAAACCCTAAACCCTAAACCCTTACCCTAAACCCTTACCCTAAACCCTAAACCCTAATAGTATTACAGGGTGGGGGTCGTCCACCTAGTTGAGGGAGTACTGTAATGCCTCCTGCCTGATGCAATGCCGGCTGCACGCCGCCTCCTAGCTTGGCCTTCGTGGCTCAGGGTTTTGGGTTTTGGGGTTAGGGTTTAGGGGTTCAGGGTTCAGGGCTTAGGATTTGCTTGAGCTAGGGTTTAGGGGTTAGGGGTTTGAGGCTTGGGGGTGTATGTTTTAGAAAACTGGGGGATTCGGGGTTTAGGGTATGGACGCTAGACTTCAAGGGCTCAGGTGTTGGTATTAGATGGTCAACAAACACAAAACCCATGGAAAAATTGAGCAGTGCCCTAAACCCTCAACCCTAGACGCAATTGTCTACTTGTTAAGGCACCTCTATGAACACGTTACATTTGTGAGCTGTTGGACTCAAAACCGTGCCTTTGCCGCTATCAGTAGATGGGCGGCCTCGTTATGTCTGAACATAACAGATATGGTGAGAGCTGAAGACCACATCATCACCTCAGCGTGCTTCCTCTGCGTTACATTGAGATCATGTCAGGGCTTCAGCTCAACTCTAGGGGAATGTGCATGTATGCGGTATGATGCAACAACAAAGCCCTGTACTACAAAGCCTTATGTCAGGACCCATAATGTTTAGAAATCGCCATTGGGACCTTTACCACAAATCCTGGCCCATGAAACTCTGCAGGAGACCCCCGCTTGCAGCTGGTCCTTCTTCGTGACAAGATTCAAATCCTTGGTCCCCCACAAACTTAGTAATTGGAATGAAGCCAGTGATCATTGCAGAAGTGGTGGTGCGAATAAACGAAATAGCAGCAGTAGATGTATTAACAAAAATAGCAATAGCTATTGTTCTCGTGACAGAAGTATCTAAAAAATGGTAGCTGTCATAATCATGTAGGCAACATTGATAGATGCCCTTGCCGGTCTTGTGGCAGTCATTCTGGCACTGGCAACTTCAAACTCTAAAGGCTGTATACTCCCCATCTCCCTTTATACCCTCTACAGCAACCCTATGTACTTCCCACATACGCCTTACCTGCAGGAAGGAGGGAAACAATGTTTAGGGATGATACAGGGAGGGCAGTCCTATCGGGAGACTCCTTCGCTTGGCACAGTATTTCTCAGGGAAGCCCAGGTCGAGACCAGGATTTTGACAACCCCTCAACCATATGTAGTCCCTGTCGACCCCTTTGTGGGGTGTGGTCTTCATCGTAAGCTCAAGTCCATCAGCTCTCATCCCACATTCACACCCTCCAGTTTTTGAATCCAATCTGACCAACCCGTAGCCTGAACAGGCTTTGGAGGCCCTACCCTCATTGTGCATTTCAGGGGCCTGGAAATGTACAATCACCGCAGCTGGACATGTGCAACATCAGGCGTGGGGGGGGGGGGATAATTACCCGGTCACCATGAGAAGCTTCACTTCAATGCTGCAAGCAAAGGCTTTGTTTGGAGGGAATGAGTTGGGGCTGGTGGCTGGGCATCCAACATCCTGCAGTAGTCACGTCAGCCCTCGCCTCCTGTATGCCATGGAGGCTCAGGCTTTGTCGTCGTCTGGCCCTCGCCGGAGGCTCAGGCCTTGTCGTCAGTCGTCAGATTCGTCAGCTCTCGCCCCCCTGTGTGCAGTGGGGGCTCAGGATTTGTGGCGTTCGTCAGGTCAATGGTGAACTTTGGGACTTTTGCATCTCAATGATGGAAAGCTCAAAGCTTACGGCGCAGCTTGCTCAGCTTACAACACATTCTGCAGTACGGCAGTGAGAGACCATCTGCATGTGACATCAACGCCACCAAGAAAAACGTACGTACAATATAATGTAGGTGCCCCTCGGTAAATTTCGGCAATACCGCCCAGAAAATGTAATTCTCCACGCCTGCCTTTATGACCCTTTGAGGTATTCCAGACACTCCCCTCGCCTTCTGGGAACGACACTGAACCAAAGCCTGAATCGCCCCATATAATGCTGCTTTAAACGAAGGAAGTATCCCAGTTAAGGGTGTAGGGTTTGGGGTTGCATCAAAGGGGGGCAAGGAGAGATTGAAGGGAATCTTCCTCCCTTCTCAATCTCCTGGCTCCAAAAATCCGCCGGTTTAAGGTTACTGTACCTACCGAGGTACTAAGCTTGAAAGGAGGCCCACCGTGCGAATGCGCAGACGTGACTCAGTCCGCGGCTTCGACCGAGGACACCATGGGAGGACTATGTTAGGGTACACATGAGGGGTATATGAAGCCTTTTGGGGGTGGGGTGGGGAGATATAAGGCTTATACCAGGCATCTCCCTCCCCTGTAACTGTGCTGGACTCATATTCCTGTGCTGGCTTCGGTAACACTAATCGTCGCAGCAGAAGTCACCCAGATCGTAGCTAGTAGCTGCAACAGCGGTAGCAGTGGCAAAAACAACAGGCGTGCAGTTCTGAACCTGCTAGGTGGTGGCGGATTGGAAAACGAATCCTAAGAGCAATCCCCTAGCCTAGCCCACTGAGGCAAACGCCTCAAATCACTTGAATCACACTGATTCACCAAGGGTCGGCACGATGGTCCAGTAGTCCTTGAATCAACTCTGTGTCTCCCGACCTTTGATGTTCAGCAACCCAAGAAAGCAAGCAGATGTACATATAGGGGTCAAGGGTTCATCGTGTAATACTGTAAGACAGAGCCAAGAGACAAGGCCGCATAATGCAATGGAGACCAACCTCGACTGTCCTTGTCACCCAGGTTTAGGGTTTAGGCTTCCGGGTTTAAGGTTTTGGGGTTGCAGCCCAAAAGTTTTAAGGTTTAAGGGCTGTAGGGCTTGAAAAGCTGAAGGGAAGACTGTCCTTGTCACCGACAGATGAGAAGCCGTTCTGGAACAGGAACTTGCCTACCCGAAAGGAAGTAGCGTCCAGGTCAGGGTTCGAAGCCTCAAAACCAGGAATCAGGTCTTTCAGAGGCTCGACATCGAATCCTCTGAGGTGAACCGGCTGCATGTTCAAGAGCACGCGGTATCCAACCAGGTCTTGCTTTTTGAGGTAAAGGTAGAGTCTACGTTCCACTGCCCGCAACAGAACGGGACCCAATTTCTCACGGTCTGCAGCATAGGTGAAATCACCCTCACCCGGTGAGCCACCAACAGATGCAGCCTGCGTTGATATGACCTCCAGTTTCGTCGGGCTTCTGATCAAAATCCATGAGGCATCCAAAGAAAGCTCCTGGCAGGCCTTTTCCACCAAACACCATGCTCTCTGTGCCCATGTGTGAACCGTAAACACCTTGGACTGGACTGGGCTGCTGATAACTGGACAAAGAGCAAAGAAGAAGGAGGCTCTTGCAACATATGCGGGAATGCTGTCAATGGCGTTGGCAAGTTCGTGCATTGGTCGTCCCAACTGCGGGCAAGAAAAATAATCATACCATATGAAGAGAGGTTGAGCTTGAAATTGCGCCGTGTCAATTGGCCTAGCACTGGGCACCATCGCTTCTGTAATGAGTTCCAACGGGACGAAATCCATTTCTGATGTCACGTTCCTCAAAGCATCCTGTAGCACTCGCATCTGCTTAAATTCCTCAACTGTTCAACAACCTTCGGGGGGGTAAAAAAAGGTCGCGTAAGAGGTGCTTATGTCGGGTTATGTGTATGCTGTTGGGGCGCTAAGTACATAACCTCTGATCTTGGGTGGTAAAACATGAAAGAAAAATGCGCACGCCTCATGAAAGCTCAAGGCTCTGGATCAGGGTGGTTTAGGCCGACCCATTGATGCGAAACGAAGGCCGCCTTGCCTAGCTTTTGTTCAAACTCCACAAGTGCTCCCTTGGCCATGAGCGCCTCATGCGGCTCGATTTCCCCCATATCCAACAAAGTCGGCAGGGGCAAGGTGTACATCGGGAAAAATGGCGTTGGGATTTTCGAGCCAGGTACATCATTCTGCTCCAAGAGCGATTCGGCATAGTTCTGCAGTGGTGTAACGGCTTTGCCGGCTCCACACAAAGGCATGGTCGCAAAATTGACCAAACGGGGCTTGCCCTCCGCCTCAACACTATTTCAACACATACTTCAATGAAAACAAAAGGACTCCTTGGACAGTTAAGATCGATACATGTAAGATAAAATGAGGTTCATACGTACCTATTGTGAACACAACACAACATGATGCGTCTGCTTCGGCAAGCGTACCTTGTTTTTGAACCCAAACACGGCATCGAAGCTTGAGGCAACACAAACCGCGTTCGAAGTCGACACCTGAAACCCTGAATTGCGGCAAACACACGATTTTGGCCACGATTGTCGCATCAAATCTGGGCTGACCAAAAAAAACTGTCAACGCATCAAAACAAGATAAATGCCCGAAGCAAACCAGAAAAGCAATTATGATGAAAAAAAAGCCAACAGTGGCCAGCCCGCTAACAATCCAAGGCAACAGTGATATTGAAATCAGATGTACATTCGTACAAAGTACACCTGCCCCGGCACAAGCAAAACCAAGGCTACGAAAGCAACAAAGCTTGTAAACATGCTGGACAACCTCTCGCCATCCTCATTGCAATTGTCTCTGCACTGATGGTAATGTTGTAATTTCTGACAGGCCTAAATGGATTGCGGCATGAATCTCGGCCCATCCCTCCCCGCAACACGCTTGTTTAAGTTCAGAGTGGCTGCACTGCTCCTGTCCAAGCTTATCACAACAAGCAATGGAAAGATGCGCTGTTTTTGTGCACTGGGTCGCTCTGAGAGTGGCTTTAAAGGGGTTTGAAGGCTGGCAGGTTTCAACCTCCTTGGCCTGTCCGCTTGCCCCCCCCCAGTGAAAACTGTAAAAACCAGAAGGCTTCTGGGTCAGACTGTCCTGTTTAGGCTGTGTGAGACTAGAGTAAGAACCAATGCAGGCTTGGGCGAACTTTAGCGAGGCTATGCTTGCGAGCTGGACTGCAGTCCAGAGGCTTGGGCCAAAGCGTGGACTTGCCCAGGATTCTATGAACCTGCAACGAGCGTGTTGCTGGTGTGAAGGCTAATTGTGTTGAGCTCAGGCCCAAGCCAGGGATGTAGGCTTCTGGCCAGCGGGCCGAGGTGATGAAGCGCCAGCGGGCTCAGAAGTAAGATTTGGCTGAGGCGTCACTTGTGGCACAGCGCGTCCTTGGAGGTTTCCTGTTCAGTCTGCGGTCTGAAGAGGCTGAGACCAAGAGTGAGCTGCTAAAGAGGAAATCTGAGGTACCGGAGTCTACATTTGAGCGTCCGTCAAGGCTTGGGGCTCAGGCTTCAAGGGTCGGGAGGGCGGTCAAAACTTCCGTTACGTAGAAAACGATCTACATAAGGCTTACAATGGGCTAACAGTCTTGGCCTAGCAGCAGCGGTGGCAGCGGGTACAGCATGAAATTCACAACACACTCCAAACCACAGGAAAAAACAAAGTCTCGCAGCGTTCTGAGTGGTTGCACTGCCCCTGTCCAAGCCTACCACAACAAGCAAAGGAGAGACGCACCTTGGGTTGCTCTGAGTGAGGCTTTAAGGGGGCTTGAAGGCTGGCAAGCTACTTGGCCTGTCAGTTTCACAGGAGCGGTTGCGGCGTAGGTTGGCCCAAGTTGAGCGGGTTGGCAGTTGCCCGCTAGGCTGCGGGCTGTTGGCGGCATTTGCTGGGCGGCGTTTGGGCAGGGCCATCAGGGATGGCGTAGAGTTTGTTTTTGCGCAACAACAAAAATTAAAGGACCGGAGAACCCCACATGTGTAGTTTAACCCCAATCTAAGTAAGATGAAATTAGGATGCTGTCGCCCAGCGATATAAGAAGACGTGTATAAAAGAATGCAAACTCCCGAGATAACATTCCGCGACGAAACAACGAGCACATGATGCGAGTGCGAAGCCGGCATCAGGTGCAGCTGGTGTATAAGTAAACGTACATGATCCCGTGTACATTTCGCATATGTTTTTTCCCATACTGAATAGCTGTATACATATAAATGTATGTGTATATATATATGAACATACCTATATTCAATAATTACACCAACATGTGTGTATGTGTGTGTGACACTCTGTATCCAAGAGTCCTAAGGTATCTAAACAAAGGAGTACTGCTACATATTTACGAAAGAAAAAGTCCCGGATTATATCTGCAGCGGGACGTGGCGTGAGATCAGGAACCACGTCCAACGAAGCTACCTGATCTCATGGGAAGCAGAGCTTGGCCAGCACTGTGTACCTGCAAAACTGCCAGTTGAATAGTCCATGAGTGCAGACTAGCTGAATGGGCCTTGATTTTCCCGTCTCCTATTGCGAAAACTTCACCAATCAAATATTTCGATTGATGATTTAGTTGGAATATGACATGGTGTTTTGAGCGAATGTTTTGAATATATTTGGCTCTCATTGAATATGTTTTCCAGGTCAATATTCTAGATGAGCCAGAAATATATTCAAAATGTGTTTATACAATCAACTCCTGCAAACAGCGGACCTCTCTTTTTTACGGATGGGGATTCCACAAGCTCTGTGCCGGTATTTCCGACGGTCGGGTTAGGCACATAGAGAATACCTGATGAACTTAGGTACAATAAGCCTGCCAGATTCAGGCTTCACAGCTGACAACCCAGAGTGAAGCCAGCATGGTGTGGGTGGGTGGGCAAAGAAAACTTTTCTCAACTCACCTGATTTGAGCAAAACTTGCATGCAAACAAATGTCAACAAGCTTTCTTCAAGGAAATACAGATCAAACCAGATATTGCCTGTTAAAAACATTTGTGGCGCAAGTTTCGCTCAAGGTTTTTCGCTGTCGCACAGAAGACAAAACTAACGCACGCGATCGTGTCCGTCTCCTATTGCGAAAACTTCACCAATCAAATATTTCTATTGATGATTTAATTGGAATATGACTTGGTGTTTTGAGCGAATGTTTTGAGTATATTTGGCTCTCATTGAATATTTTTTCCAGGTCAACACTCTGCAAGTAGATGAGCCAGAAAATACTCAAAATGTGTTTATACAATCAACTCCTGCAAACAGCGGACCTCTCTTTTTTACGGATGGGGATTCCACAAGCTCTGTGCCGGTATTTCCCCCTGATTTGGGCAGCTTGCGGAATCACGGAGGTTCAAGAACCGCGAACTGACTGGCTCCCAGTTTGAGCGCAGCCTCGACCAGCCAGTTTTGGTCGTTGCAGGTGACCGCAACTGCACTTAGAGCTTCCATCATACCTTCTATGTTGTTCCTAGAAGGAGCATCTCCTGGGTTCGAGAACGAAGCGACTCTTTCCAGCCATATCATCGCCGGATAGGACGTCTCGATCAAGTGGAAGATCCTGGCAAGGGATCGCATGGATGGGGAATCCGAGGTTCCCTTGATGAGACTCATTCTAGCTGCTTCATTGTCAATCCACGCCAGTGTTTGTCTGTTAGCGAGGAGCTCCCTGAAGTCATAGCGTACGACCAGCATTGCCCATGCTTCGACCTGAGAGATTATCTGCTTTCCAGCGT
This sequence comes from Symbiodinium pilosum, assembly GCA_905231905.1. Lineage (NCBI taxonomy): Eukaryota > Dinophyceae > Suessiales > Symbiodiniaceae > Symbiodinium > Symbiodinium pilosum. The sequence continues at coordinate 12,994 of CAJNIZ010043600.1, read as the reverse complement.
CAGCTAACCACAGATTGCACAAGCACTCGGGCACCGGAATTTGGCACACCCAGGTTTGAGCTGACTCTGGGTGGAAGACAATGGCTCCAGCGGATGCACTGCCCTCTTCATAAGCTCCATCTGTGAAGACCAACACCGGTCGTTTCTGATCCGCAACCCTGAACTGCCTGTCTGGGGCCACAGGCAACAAATGGTTTGCCATCCTGCAGAAAGCCTTGATCTGGGCCCGATTGTCCGAGCTTCTGGCCACGGAAGTGAGGGTCTTAGTCAAGAATCTGAGTCCCTTAGACAAGTAAAAGCCGGTTGCAAAGTTCAGGTGTCCTTGCATGACTGAGGCTTCGCCTGGCTTGAAGAATCCTCTGGCCTCCACTTGTGAAAGAAATTCGATTAACCTTGGTACCCTTCCCTCCTTATTCCTAATCTTGTAGCATCCTTGGCTGATGCATCCCAAGTCTACTTCGGCTCCTAAGGCATTAAACTTTTCGGAAAAATTTAAAGCTTTTTTACCGTCTCTGGCACGAGACCACCCAAGCAGGGACGGGACAGATGTTATCGCGCTCTTTAAGACATTCGACCCTGGTTCCGGAGTCATGGTGGGAAAGTCGTCGAAGAATACTGCGCTGACTGCGGACAGGTATACGGTCAAGATATGGTGGATGGAATGGGATATCCTTATGAAGGCGAAGACCGAAGCCGCCAAGCATGCAGCCATCATAGTGCACTGATTCAAGGTGATTCAATGCCGCGAGCACTCTGGGCTCCATCTCGCGGGCAAGGGCTCGCAGCGCAGGCCACAGCCATGATCTTCTTGGGTTTTGAATGCTAACGCGGACTCCAGCGTCAAGGAGGTCCGGGAGGAGGGACAGCGCGAATCTGTAGAGCATGTTTGCTGACCTTACGCGTTGCGCATTGGCACCTCTCAGTGTGGGTATGCCCAAAGGAAACCGGGAGTTCCGAAGAGGCATGGGCCGATTAAACTTACCACGCAGGTGTCCTGGCAAGGCCCGCTCTCGTGCTCGGGAGCACGTCCCGCATGGTAAGCCCAAGCGCAGGGCTGCCAGTGATCTGGCTCATGAAACAAATTGGTGACCGAGCGCTTGCTGAGCAGGGTCAGTGAGATCCATGCGGAGACAGGTGTACAATTCCTTGCGCCGGTTTCCGGGGTGGTCAACGGTGTAAGTCTGAAAGTGATGCGCACGCATGACATGAGACAACCATGCGCACCCTGCGCAAATCTCGATGAAGACAGGCCGGTGTGGCTGGGACTCAGCAGATGAACTTGCTGGGTCGATACTGGCTGCTTGCGTTGCATGAGGCTGCCGGGGTCTGCGGAGACCAAGGCCGAGGCTTGGGCAGCGGAGGGCGGTGCCCTCAGTAACTGACCGCGCGGTTCGGGCAGCGGTGAAGGCTGACCAGGGTCTAGGTGTCCTAAAGGGAGCGGGAACCCGAGGGCAAACCTTAGAGGTAAAGGCAACCAAAACTGTGCGTCGTCCTGACCAAGGCGCGTCATGGGGCCTGCGGACGACAATGTTACCGCCAGAAAAGCACGACAGCGGCATAACAAGATTGTAGGCATGTTCATCATTGCGTTCGTCCACATGAGGGGGTGTATGCAGATTATCAAAGATTGCAACCGAATTAAATGAGAAGTCATTGGCAACGCTGCGGATCAATGCCACAACGAGAGATGTGAATTGAGGGTTGTCGTGTGTGGCACGACGGACATTAGCTGAGCTGTTGGCTGCAGTGGCACCTGCAATCCAGCACGAGGTGCGCAAGAGATCAAAGACATCAAGCACGTCTTGAGGATTGGGATTACCTGCGAGGCGCAAGTGTCGGGCCTTCGACTCCACGGAAGCCATCCGAGCAGCCAATTGCCCTGTCTCTAGTCATTCTGCACGATTTGGACACGAGTGTCCCGGATGATCCTGATGACACCACCAACACACGCGCCAGCCATTGGAGCAGCGGGCTCCAAATGGCACAGCGGCCTTGCACTTTCCTACATTGGCTTTCATACAGACATATTTAGGTTTGGCAGGATCGCCGAACTTGATCTTCGCACTTGCTTGGCCTTACCCTTGTTGGAGCCCTTTGAGGCTTGACCACCCTTGGATCCTTTGCCTTGCTTTCCGCCACCCTTGGTGCTCTCAGCCAGTGTTCGCTTCTTGCCACAGGCATTCGCATGAGCGGGATCGGGACGAGGCACGCCTTTAGGCAAAGGGCAGGCAGTGGAACATAACCTCAGGATCATTGGCTAGGGCAGCGAAGACGGAGTCGCCAATCCTGCCTCCTGCGGCATCAAGCTGCTTGACTGTGCCACGTGTCTGCTCAGACAACTTCAACCAAAGGGCTCTATCAGCTGCCAAAAGCTGGTCAAGCGAAAAGGAGGTGAATCCGGGCAAAGCGGGGCAGGACATGCGATCAAACAAAGATTGGTTCCATTTCTCTTGCACATGGAAGCTGAGGATCTGGGCTGCGTCATAGGTCATAGGCCAGGGCACGTCTTTGAAATGCCATACGAAGGAGGTGCGCTGAAGACACGTCGCATGTCAGTTCAGGAGATTCCTGTGTAATGCGCAGGGATCCATCTGATCGAAATTTAAAAGTTTTAGACCAAATCTAAAGGTCCACTCTTACACTATCCTACCTCACTCCGACCTAACCACAGGCGGCACTCTTTTCTCACTGCGGCTGCAGTCTGTTGGGG
>CAJNIZ010043599.1:38676-49112 GCA_905231905.1 Symbiodinium pilosum | reverse complement strand
CTAAACCCTCAACCCTGAACCCTTCCTTCTGCAGGCGGCCGCCGCCAAACGAGTCCTGGGCGTCAAGGTTCAGGCTTCATCTCCGACAACTGTAACTTAGGTGGACCCCACCCAGTAATAGTAACTATAAGGGATAATACGGATTATATTAGGGTCCTCTTGTATTCCTACTAGACCACTATTACAGGGTGGGGGGGTCCTCCTAAACTATAACTCTGGAACCTGAACTCTACACAACTCCACTCGCTGGCGAGGCTTGGAGGTTCAGGGCAGTTGTAACCCAAACCTACTTGTACTTCTGACCCAATTACCGACATCCTAAATCCCCTAGTGTTGCTTTGGTGGTCGGGTATGAAACCCTAAACCCTAAGCCCTAAACCCTAAGCCCTAAACCCTAAACCCTAAAACCCTAAAACCCTAAACCCTAAACCCTAAACCCTACCCTAAACCCTAAACCACAAAAAAAACCTTAGACCGTGTTGAAATGACCCTAAAATGACCCTGGACCTCAACCTCCCCGCTTTTGGAAACTCCTCAGGTAAGCAGGCGTTTGGCTTGCGGAATCTCTATAGGGTTTAGGCTTTGGGGTTTAGGTTTTAGGGTTTAGGTTTTAGGGTTTAGGGTTTAGGGTTTAGGGTTTAGGCTTTAGGCTTTAGGTTTTAGGGCTTAGGGTTTATAGCCTTCAGGGTTTAGGCTCTAGGGTTAAGGGTCTATAGGATTTAGGTTTCAGGCTTCAAGGCTCAGGGTTTAAGATTTACACACATTTCGATTTCGGGGAAATAGAAGCAAACCGGTATGATCCCCATGACAAGATGCAATGGTGCTAGATTAAAATTCCCTCCCTACGGCGCCAAATAGCCCTAAAGCAGGTAATCTCTATGACTTTAGGGCCCAAAGTACAATCCTTGATCCCTAAACTCGAAACCCCCAACCTTAAACCCTAAACCCTAAACCTCTAAATTCATTAGAGGTGTGGAGCCCAGACGCTAAGGAGTCTTCTGACGCTTTGGCGGGCACAAGGGGCCAATTGATATGACGGATAAGGTTTTAGGATTGAGTGCCTAACCCTAGAAGCCCAGGTACCCATACAGAAGGTCCTGGGGTTACAGATAGTATACAATTATATAGGCACTTAAGGACAGGAAACCAATATGTAGGTAACTGGGCTTCTAGTGTAAGACCCTAAGCCCTAAACCCTAAACCCTAAACCCTGAACCCTAAACCCAGTGGTAAGAGTTAGGACAGAGGATTTAGGGTTTAGGAAGGCGGCTTAACTCAGGCTTTTGCAGGGTGCCCTGGCGCAGAGGGTCAAGAAAGTATTGGGTTTAGGGTTTAGGGTTTAGGGTTTAGGGTTTAGGGTTTAGGGCATTCACAGTACATCATCGCAGATGTGGGGGGGGGGGGGGTTCCCATAAGAAGGGGTACAGTTTCGGGGATCCCCATATTAAGGATTGTAGTATTTTGGGGTTTATATTAGGGTCCCCTATTTTGGGAAACTACCATGTCTTCACATAGGAGTTCGTGTCCGACATCCCAAACCCTGCTTGCCAAAGCCCAGGGGTAGGGATTAGGGTTTAGGTGTTTAGGGATTAGGGCTTAGGGCTCCTAATCTTAGCTGACTGGAGGATCCTCCTAAAACAAGCTTTTAGCTCCCCTACCCTGGCATCCACATCTAGCCGAGCCTCTACGGTAAATATGGGTATGAGGCACATAGGGATGATATAGGTTATATAGAGATTATTGAAGGATTGTATAGGGTATATAGCGGCCATATAGCTAGGGTACCGTTGCCTCATTTCGCACCTGCCCCAGAATTTAACCAACACAGCCCTTGAACCCGCAAACACCTAGAGCAAAATCAGCCCCACTCAATAAACACTAAACCCTTGTAGGCCAAGCTGCTGCAAACTCCTCTTCGGCGGTCCTGACAGGCTCATACGGCTTAACTAAGAAGAGGATTTTAGTTACCCCAGCGCAGAAAATCAAGACCCTACTCTGGCCATATGATAGTTACAGTTACGGGGTCCTTGCGACAGGGCTTGGGGCAAGTAAAGCCCCAATTCGCCTTATTCATCTCTACATATCTTTCATAACGGGTGAACCTAGGTGTGGATAGCAGGGGCCTTTCAAAACCAAAGCACGTTAACGTGATCATAACAGGTCGTTTTGGGGGGCTGAGGCTAACAAAGCCCTATGGTTAGTTTACCAGATCCAAGATGAAGCCTTACGCCCCGGCTTTGCCTGACAGCGGGAAAATTTTCATGATTCCCGGGGTCCGAAGCCCCTCCATAGCGGAGGCTCACTCATACCACAGAGGTAGTACCCAGAACAGACCCCATACCTTCCCCAGACGCCTATGAGGTTAATAAGTCAAGTTGGATCATTTGGGCCATTTGTGCGCTTATCATACAAAAAGCCCTCACGTGGAGGCTAGGCTTAGACTTGGGGAACCGAAACACTAGACACTGAACCCTCATTTAGGGAACCCTGAACCCTAAAACACTTACCCTGGCCCAAATTGGGGTTGGCATTAACCAAATCCCCTGATTTTTCGGGGAGGCTAGTTAAACCCTAAACCCACGCATCATGAGCTCGAAAAACCGTTGTGTCCCAAACCGTACTACTGCCTGCACAGCATTCCAACCGCTTAGTAGGACATCTACTGCTATGACTTTTCGCAAGATTATCGCTATCCCCTCCATGCATGTGATTCATGCTACGCAGGTGTATTGAAAATCAGGAGAACCAGGCATGTTACCCATAGTTGTAATAGTACGAAAGACGACAAGATTTCATACCAGGTTACAACCGGGATTTCCCTACCTAGCCCTAAACTCCAGAAACCACTCGATCATCCTAGTTGTCTCTTCATGTTCTACTTCCCCTCCATTTGATTCTCCACTGTCGGGGGGATACACTGATATCACATAAAACCTGCAACACCGCAACAAATCCTACAAGGCACCTTTCACATCACAAAACCCCTCCTAGTGTTCATGTGGTGCATATCATTGCCCTGCTCTCACCTCCAGATCTTCTGGACTCCATCTCGGAACCTTGAAAGCTACACCCCAAACCTAAAGCCTAAGCCCTGAAAGCGAAACTTTACACAGAAGCTTCAATCATCCACCCTAGATTCCCTCATGCTTAACGCAAAAGGGTGCCTTAAACACCAGCAAGTTAACTCCTCAAGCCCTACACCGTGGGCCTATCCGTGCGGCCGGTCGCATCGTAGCGTCGTCGCTTGTCCTGATCCGTGAGGACGTTGTAGGCCTGGTCGGAAGGAACTTGGGGGGGTGGGGGGTATCCTTACTCTATCGTTTCAAATTAGTTGAATACTTGGGAATGCGGAATCAGAACTTCTGGTGCAGGTTTTCGAGGAATATCTGATTATGGTGTACTTGAAACCTTAGGGTGATAGGGATCCTCTGGATATTGGTGCTAATTTAGGTAGTGCCCTCTCAACAGCAGATGGGGAGTAGACCAGGGCAGTACAAAGTACTCTTTCTTCAAGGAAAATAGCCTAAACACTAAACCCTGAACCCTAAACCCTAAACCTAAAGAAAGCAAGGGATTCACTCGGGGCCTTCGCCTACCTAAGGCTTCATAGAGCATAGAGCTTGTATGGGATCTGAAGGCAACCTACGCCCTGAACCCTGCAGATTTTGGGTTCAGGGTTTGGGGTGTAGGGTTTAGGGCTTAGGGTTCAGGGCTTGGGGTTTAGAGTTTAGGCTGTTAAGGAACCTTAAGTGAAGTTGCTACAGTAAGGAAATCCTATTCTGTATCCTATGCCCACACAAGGGTAAGCTTAAACTACAAGAAGCTCTCAACCCTAATAACTAAACCCTAAATTGCAAAGATCATGAAACTAACCTTGTTCATCAGCCCGCACCCGAGCCATTATTTTTGACAGTTGATTCTCCATTGTTGGGTTTTAGGGGTGTAGGGTTTAGTGTTTAGGGCTCTGAGTCACCCCAGCACCCTAACCCCTAAACCCTAAATCCCAACACCCTAAAAACCCTCTAGGCCGTAAACTAAACCTTAGATTTCTAAGTCACCCCGGCAAAGCCCCTTTTGGATCCGGCCTTGTTCAGCAGCTGGAACTTCTTGGGATCTCCGCCCTTGTCCGGGTGCTCAGCCAAGACCTTCTTGCCTTGGCGAAGAAGGGCCCTAAACCCTAAACCCAAAGCCCTCAACCCTAAACCCAAAGCCCTAAACCCTAAGCCCTAGACTCAAAGCCCTAAGCCCTAAACCCAAAGCCCTAAACCCTTAGCCCTAAGCCCTGAACCCTAAACCCTAAGCCTCATGCACTTACTAGGGGAAGCTTTGCGTCTTGGGGTCAAGGTATGGGATTTTGTTATTGAGGGCCAAGATTTTCAGAGCAAATTTTCAACCTAAAGCGTTTTAAGGTTTAGGTTTCATATAGGGTTTAGGGTTGGAGGTACGGTTTTTGGCCTTTGGGGGTTTGGGGTTGAGTTCTTAATGATGTAGGGTTTCGGGCTTTTAGGGGGGTTAGGGTTTGGGACTTCTGGGTGCGTTTCTTTTCTTTGGCGTCTAGGGTTTCAAAGTCTTTAGGTTCTGGAGTCTTAGGCTTTCAGGGAGTTAAGGGTTAACGCCTACAGGGTCCTAAACTTTTGGTTTTGGGGTCCTGCTCTAGGAGGCCTTAAGCTCGAATGCCTTGGCACATGTTCCTTGCATGTGTTAGTCGGGGCAGTGGGTCTGATTTTCATGAAAGCGGCTCACCTAAACCCTAATGATCTCAACCCTCGAGCCCTCGAGCCCATATAAACTTACCATGACTTCGGGCTCTAAAGCTTCCTTCATCTCAAGGTGTTTCAAACAATGTAAAATCAAAATGACCCCCACTTCCCCCAAAGCCGGAGTGATGGTATTAAACCATGGTCTTACCAGTATGGGCTATTAGACCCTAGAAATCCCTATTAGGACCCTTTTGAGGGTAGATTAAGGTACCCTTGAGGTCTAATGGCCCATCGTCTTAGAGCTTTGAGATAGCCTTGCAGGCCCAAAGGGCGATTGTATTTGGAAGGCTATATTTAATATGAGCCATAATCTAAACTCCTTAAAGGGGGTTATGTAGGGATTCTATAGCGGACTATTATCGGGGCTACTAAGGGAGATACTAGGAGTTTAGACTATAGCTAATATGGGCCATAGTCTAAACTGCGAATAGTCCCCGATAGAAACCCCCAATATAACCACCTAAAAAGAATTTGGACTATAACTCTGGTCATGGAAAATTCTTATAGGGCTTCAAGATGTAGAGTTTAGGATCCAGGGGGTGCAGTTGAGCGGGTCTAGGCGGGGTCCGTCAAAATGGTAGGGGTGGCCTAGTGCTTCTAAGTCATTCTTGGATGAAACTTTTTCTTTTGGTCCCTATTCAGCTGGTCCTTGGCGGTTTCAGGATTGTGGGAGAAATCAAGGAAAAGTGAACAAACACTCAGAACGAATGGCCTTGTCTGAGCATATTTACTACTGTAACAAAGACCCCGTCACTCCCATTGTTACCCTGAAAATCCCAACGTATAGGTCTCCTTTTTCAAGAAAAGCCAGCAGGAATTATAGCAAAGTTCCACTAACTGCCGGAGGAAAGTTGTGGCTTTGAGTTTAAGGATTCAGGTTTAGGGTTTAAGGTTCTATCTGGGGACAATGGTTGGCCACAATCATATCACACTGTTGCATATAGAGTTTGGGGGCTTAAGCAGATACAGACTACGGACTACAGCCCTTTTGCGTCCTGTCCTTCATGTATACCAGTCTAAACCCTGAAGCCTACACCCTAAGCCCTAGACCTTAAACTCTAGAGTAAAAACCCTAAAACTCAGAACCCTTAACCCTAACCCCCAAAACCCTTAAACCCTAAGGCCCTAAGTCTTAAAAACAGCCCTGGGCAAGCGAGAAGGTTCGATGCTCTTTTGATCTACAGCTCATCTTTGTTCGCTTGCTTCCGCTTCAGCTGTATGAAGCCTTGGCAGGGTTTACGGTTCAGGGTTTAGAGTTTAGGGCTTAGGGTCTAGGCCTGAGCCCTAAAGCCTAATCCCCATCGAACCCCAAAAAGGTAAAAGGATACTACTGGGCTCCCTAGAAGCCCATAGCGTCGAAAATGACACGGGCAGCGAGGAGGGACGTCACTTGTGCAGGATCGTAGGGAGGAGAGACCTGTATCAGGATATAATCCTCCTTAAGTGAGTACGATATGCAATTCCCCAGTTGCATCATCACATTCCAATGTATAACCCGTATGCTACCTACTTAAGGCGGACTATACGTTCGAGGCTCTGCAGTTGCGAGAGCTAAACAGGGGATGCATCTGCGCTTTGCAGCCCTCTGCCCAACTTCATAGCCCTACGTTGGATGCATGGAACTCTTGCACCACACTGTATACCTTATACCCTGCGACTTGCAGCCCTAAACCCTAAGCCCCCAAACCCTGAACCCCTAAACCCTAAACCCTAAATCACTTTATACTCAATCCCTGACATGCAATTCATAATGAAAAACCGGGGAAAAAACGAAAGAGCACGCAGTTTGAAGGGTCCCTACTATAAGGACTACAATGTCCTGGGGTATAAAAGGGGAACTCGCACACCTCCACCAGATCGAGGCCCGCCACGTCAGATGCCCGGTATAAGATGATCTCTCTCAGAAGGTCCTCTCATACCGCTGACACTTGAACATTCTGCATGATCTTAGTTTACTGAAAATACCTAAGCCCTTAACCCTAAACCCCTAAACCCTAAACTTCCCAAGATATGGGGTATTTGAAGACTTAGGGTCATACAGGACCTCGGACAGGAGCTTCTCAAGTAAACAGCTCGTTAAGCCCTACTGCGTCCATGTCATTCCTTCACATCCCTACAATTCCTGCAACCAGGATGGGCTATCGACTTTAAAGGGCCCTTAATCTACCCTTCTTCAGGTACTAATAGGGAATTTTAGGGTTCAATAGCCCATACTGCAAGAACCTCCCGTTCTTACGGTTTCGGTTCAGGTTTAAGGTCGTTTACGTTAAGGTCTCCAAACGAACCTGAGTTTTTGCATTTCAGGGTTTATGGGGCCCCCGCAAAACCCTCATGGCTCAGGGAGGATTGACTTGACCCCGCTTGTTCATGGCCTGTCTAAATCTTGATCTCGACCCTGTGCAAAATAAATCCTTCAATCCTGCTATAAGTGAACCTTCCCCTGAGATTTTGGATTGGTTATTGGCTCACGGGAGCTTGATTAGTCTGGGTTGCTGTTACGGAACTTAATTTAAGCTACTGTTTGGGGGGAATCCCTATTATTTACTATCTATACTTAATTAGCTCCTTAACAGCAACCAGTTATTGGGTGATGGGAGCTTGATTATTATTTGGGGAATGTGATGGTGCATCCTGCTCTGTGGAAGGCAAAGCAAGCAACAAAAAATCTGCACGTGCTCTTAGCCATAACGTTTAGGGTTTAGGGTTTGGGGGGTACTCTGTTCTACACATCCATCAGACCTCGCTACCTGGACCTCCAAAAGTAAGAGAAATAATGGCACCATGCTCCTGAAGATTTGGCAATGACAAGCCATTATCCTACATACTCTGGGGGTCCAGGTGGACCCTGAACGCTTACCCTAAACCCTGAATCCCTAACCTCCCTTACATCAAAGGGTCCAAGTGCCTAGGCCTTGGGTACACTACTTGGGAGTTTGGTATTGTCAGTTGTATGCCGGGTGTTTGGGAGTACGAAGGCGTTCTGTTGAGGAAGAGCAAACCCGCATCACCCTAGATAGCTAAATCTAAGACCTACGGCAGGACAGTACACCAGGGCCTTCGCACGATTTCGTCCATCAACGCTGGGACCCTGATCATAGGATCCGCTACTACACCCAGCTAGCAGTTTAACATCCCCAGCCCTACTTGCTTCCTTGTTCTTGTATATATATATATATATCTCTCTCTCTCTCTCTCTCCCTCCATAATCCCTATATAACCCATCATAATTGTTTCCAGTTTCTTCTCCATTATACACATATATGCTAAATTTGGGCCATTGTTGGGGGGATCTAAATAAGTACTATCCCCCAACCAAAGATCGAGATACCTGGACCAGAATTCCTCCTGGAATCTAGAAACCTATTAATGTAGACGCATCAATAATAAGACCTTTTTTAAGGGCCTTAATATTGCGATGCCTATCATAATCCCTATTACACGGACGGAGTTTATTAATCAGGGGTCTACATTATTTGTTCTCAATTTAGGCCCGTACGTCACCCTAAACCCTGAGCGTTGACCTCCTTAACCTCCCCCCAAAACCCAAAACCCTAAATTAACCATGAACCCTCAACCCTGAAACCCTAAAACCCAACCCTTAACCCTCAACCCTGAACCCCCCCCCTCCTTCACCTCGTAGTAGCTGAAACCCCCATGACTCGGAGTTCCGGTACCAGGGGCGATGGAGGGATCGAAGCCATCAATGTCGATGCTGAAGTATCTGAGTTAGGGCCTAGGGCCTAGGGTTTAGGGTTTAGGGCGTTCAGGGTTTCGGGTCTCGGGCCTAGGATTTAGGTTTTCGGGCACAAAGTCCCATATTCGGTTTTGGGATTTTTGATTTACATAAGATTGAAGGTTCAAGGTTAGTGCTTAGGGTTAAGGCTTAATGTTCAGGGTATCCTGCTCTGCTGTATCTACCCGGAAACTCTCCGAAAAGATGCTGAGCTGTTTATTGGGGGTTTCAGAATGAGCAAAGATTGAGCATCCTTTCCCCGACCCTAAGCCCTAACTTCTAAACCCTAGACCCTAGAGCCTAAATCCTAAACCCTACTCAGCCTCCAGGTTCTGTTATACCGTTTAATTGTGCGTGGGGTTCAGGACCAGCCTTTGGGCAGTTGTTTGCAGCGCAAGGAAACAAAAAAAAGGCGCGGAAAAGCCTTCCCACGCCTTAAGTGCTATACATATTGGGGGTTACTCGGAAAGAAGGGAATACATTAAGTGAGGAATGAATAGGAGTGATGTTCCCTTATTCCCTACTAACCACCCGTAAAAAAAATTGATGATAGGCCCCCGTCCATCAATGGTGATCTCAAGGGATACTGGCAAGTGCATCAGGGCCGACTTCAATTCAATTCCTGCTTTACCAGTAGTGCTGGGTGGTGGCTAAAATTCTAAAGCCTATAGCCAGCTCTCTATAGCAACTTCCATGTTAACATGAATTGTACTCAACAAACACAACAAGTCACAAAACGTTCACCTCTGAACCGCCCAGGTACACAAGCGACCCAGCAGGCACCAACGTCGCAACTTCACGGGTTCCCAGCTCCCGAATCTTTCCTGGGCTTGACGGTCTAGGGCCCAGGGTGAGAGGCTGCTTCTGAGATACTTTAGGGCTTAGAGCTATTTGACTAAGCGGCTCAAGCGCTAGGGTTAGGGCTCTCATAGTCAGCCGTATATACCAACTCATGATAAAGGTCCCCCTAAGTAATGAATACTTGGGCTACTCTCTTGGGAATTCGGGAGGTCTTTTGGCCTCAGCGACCTTCCAGTGAAGTTTCAACCACAATTCTGACTATGCTATAATTACCCCGAACCTCAAAGTAAATCTACGCCCTTTGCCTGCGCGCGTGGTCATGCCATGCCGTTGCTCCACAGTCTAGGTTTCCCTCGCCACCCCCCTTCTACCACCATGGGCTATTAGACTCTAAAATTCCCCATTAGGACCCTATTAAGGGTAGATTAAGGTACCCTTAAGGTCTAGTAGCCCATAGTGGTACACGAATTACCCCCCCCCAAGGTTCCCCTTAGGACGCAATTTATCAAGGTGGAGCCTTTTAAAAGCAGGGTAGCAAAGGGGGGGGGGGGGTTTCGGGTTTACCTGAACCCCAAAAGTATGTAGAATAATGGCCTTTTGGGCTATATTTAGGGGTTTCGAGTTATTACTTTACCTACTTTTGGGGTTTAGGTAGGGTTTAGGTTTAGGAGAACCCATAACTACGTTTTGACCTGCCATCGTCTCTTGAAGCTTGAAATGCGAGTATCCGAGTTAAATCCTAAACCCGAACCCCTAAACCCTGTTCCCCTAAACCTTGTTTCCATAAACCCCAAATCCTACTGCAACCTGACTTTAGGGTTGGAGGTTTTGGGCTGCCTAAGCCTTCCAACCTAAACCTAAATCGTGGTAAAAATGCTGTGTAGTGCGTGTACATGAATATCTGTCAACCCTATATACACCTCCGTATGATGCCAGGTTCCATTTCAAGTTCCAGTTTCTTTTCCATTTGAATCTCTCATTCGGGTTACAACTCCCCAAAGCCTAAACCTAATCTGTAAACCCTAATTTCCAATGCCCAGCCCTAATTTTGAAACCTTAGGGCCCTAAGACCCCCTAAAGCCTAAACCCCCTAAGCCCTAAACCCCCTAATTGCCTCGACCCCCTAAGCCCTAAACCCCCCT
>CAJNIZ010043599.1:22584-37180 GCA_905231905.1 Symbiodinium pilosum | reverse complement strand
GGTGGGGGGTCCTCCTAAGGAATAACGTACAGCAGTTCAGGTATCCCAAGTAGTGCAAGATTTGTTCCATCCAACATTTTCTTTAACCAGGCGCAAACGTGATCTGCAGTGGAAGCCAAAGCGGCCACAGCTTATAAAAGCCGCGTAGAACTCGAACCACCCCTACCGAGACGGCTATGAGCGGTGAGAACTCCCAAACCCTGAATGCTACACCTAGGTTCCCCAGTAAACCCCAAATAATAAGGGTACCCCTTTTCCTACTGTTCTGTTTTTATGAGGAGACCCCCAAACAAAAAGGGTAAAAGGATACTACCGGGGTACCTAGACACACCAAACGCTAATCCGAAAACCTCAAACCTCAGTCCCAAACCGTTTAGGGTTTAGGGTGAAACCCAATACCTAAACCACGTAATGAAGGGGTTCTATCATCATGTAGGCTATACGGACGGATTAAGGGGGTATTGGGCTCTTTGGGATGGGTTTGTAACATCCAAGCCCTAAACCCTGAATCCTAAACCCTAAGCCCTGAATCCTAAACCCTAAGCCCTGAATCCTAAACCCTATAAGCCTTAAATCCTAAACCCTACAGGCCTTAAATCCTAAACCCTATAGGCCTTAAATCCTAAACCCTGAACCCCAAACCCTAAACCCTAAACCCACTCTTTCTAAGAGCTGTCCAGGTACAGTAGAACTCACGCTGCGAATCCCCAGCTGCAGCAGTGAAGTGATGTGTGGCATCTCCAAGCCTAAGGTTTAGAGGGTTTAGGGTTTAGGGTTTAGGGTTTTCAAGATTGATATTCTTTGCATCAGTACCATTCGTTTTCAATGCCAATAGTATGATAATTATGATCCTTATTACTATGAATGTTCTTATTTCTTATTTCTTAGGGTTAGGGATCAAGCTTTAGGGCTTAGGGATCAAGCTTTGCGGTTTAGGGATCAAGCTTTGCGGTTTAGGGATCCAGGTTTGGGGTTTAGGGATCCAGGTTTCGGGTCTAGGGATGCAGGTTTTGGGTTTAGGGATCCAGGTTTCGGGTCTAGGGATGCAGGTTTTGGGTTTAGGGATCCAGGTTTGGGGTTGAGGGCTCAAGGTTTGGCCTCTATAGGTTCAGGATTTCGGGTTTAAGGGCTTGTAGTTTAGGTTTGAAGTAGGGATTAGTGTTTAGGGTATAGGTATACAGGAGTATGTGGGGTTCAGGATTTTGGGGGGGCCTCCCCGGCACCCTGCCCTAAACCTTAACAGCTCTTTACCATGCAGAGATCACCCCAAACCCTAAACCCTGAGCCCTAAACCCTAAGCCCTAAACCCTAAACCCTAAACCCTAATCCCTAAACCCTAAACCCTGAGCCTTAAACCCTAAGCCTTAAACCCGAAGCCCCAAACCCTGTACCTCAAAACCTTTAAAGAAATCAAATCCAAGTCAGTCAAAGAGACAACGCCTCATGCAGTTGCCATGTCCATGCCTCGCACGGGAATGGGATATTTAGGGTTTAGGGTTTAGGGTTTAGGGCCCCCTTATTGGGATAATGGAAAAGAAAATGGAAACTACTATATTATAACAGGGACTTCAGGGGTCTAGGGGTACCTAGTATAATGGAGAATCAAATGGAAAAGAAAATGGACAATGAAATGGAAACTGGGATTATATAGGGGATTATAAAGGTTAGAGTCTAAACTCTTAGCATCCCCCTTCATGAATAACTGCGAAAGTTTTCCCCTATATAATCCCCTATAGAACCCCCTAAAAGGAGTTTAGACTATAGTCCCTATTTTGTCAAAAATGCGGCTGTCTTGCATACCGCCGCAATACACTTAAGAACTTTCCATGCAACCCGAAGCCGCTAACACTTAAACTCTAATCCTAATCCCGCGGACTAGCAATGACACGGTTCGCTTTAAGCCTGGGGGTTACAATGTAGACCTGAGTCATATGCTGCTTCAAAAAGTAGAATGCTACTACCTGGACCCCAAAAGTAGGCAAAATCATAGCCCAAAACCCCTTACTAAATATAGCCCGAAGGGCAATTATTCTACATACTTTTGGGGTGTAGGTAATCTCTATCCTAAACCCTAAACCAGGTAATTGTAATCCATATTCAGGAAAACGAGGTTTTATGAGGCGGGAGCATGCACTATGGACATCAAAACCAGATCTGCTTCAAAAAGTCCAATTGTGACCCTGAACCCTAAACGTCCAAAAAACCCTAAACCCTCAAACCCCTACTTGGAGGCTCAGGGGAGACTTAGTAAGTAGATTAATAAGGGGGATAATTAGTGTTACTATATGGGTTATTGGGATTATTAACCTACTTACTAAGCCCCCCTGACCCTCCAAGTAACCGAATTGCAAGCTAGACCTGCTCTGGAACCCTAAACCCTAAACCGTTAAAAAAAATCATCTGTGCAATCTTCTTCTTGGGATAGATGAATTTCAGGACCCAACCAGCAGGGGGAAGCTAATTACTCTCCAGAGCCTGTTTTGCATTTGGCAGTACGTGATATTGTGGGTTTGGGGCTTAAGTTTCAGGATTATTTTGAATAGTATTCTTTCCCACTTGAAGGCCTCACCCCATGGCGTTCGTCCACGAAGTCCAGATGGGCATCAATTTGAACCAGCACCACCGGCTTTGACAAAGCGGCCAGCGCGGAACACCTACTTGGAAGGGTGTACTTAGGGGTTCTAGTGTAGGGTTTGATGATGGGGAGAACTGCTGCTGTTATATGACTTATCCCTCGAAGTAGGCTGCGGTTCAAATTACAAAGTCTGAATTAGTGTTCAGGGTTTTGAGTGTGGTATCCTGAGCTGTTGTAGGTTGCAGTCACCACTCTAGTAGTGCCTATCACTGCAGGCCAGACGCACAGGTGCAGTTGTTGCATGGTCTCCGCCCAGAATGAAGGGAGTAATGCCGGCAGAAAGTACTTGCTCGACGGCATCGCGCGTGCGGTTTAGAGACAGAGCCTCTGAATGATGTATCCCACCCTAACGAAGCCCTGAGCTTTTGACCCGAAATCCTAAACTCTAAACCCTAAACCCTAAACCTACCCAACACGTCCTACAAATACTTAGGGTTCGGAGTTCGGAGGCCCACAAACCCCACTAATAAAGCCCCTGGCATACCTATTTAGAGGACCATGACCACAACGAGGATCGAATTAAGGACAGTCTATGCTTCCAGTAGCCTTTAGGCATGGACTTTGGGATTGGAGTTGGGGGTCGCCAGCCAGGAACTTTAGATTTGGTGCCTCAAGCAGCTGAGGGTCCATTCTAAGCTTATAGTCCCCCTTAAGTAGATAGAATATGGCTTTGGGTATATCATAACAAGATCCCCATATACCTCGTATTCGATCTACTTAAGGGGAACTATATCTTGAGGGTCCTTTACTTGCGAAGGCCCCGGCTACCCTGAGATGCCTGGTCTGTGTGGACGATGTCGACATCCCCTATGTCGATGACATTCCCATATTCATACGTCTCCTCAGTATCTGCATCATAGACCTCCTTGTGCCCAAACCTGGGCTGCTGTCAAGCAATTCAATCTAAGTTACTACAATGGGGGAGCCATATGAATTACTATATATATATAACTATATATATACCCATTATAGTGACTTAGATTAAGTTCCTTATAACAACAACCCAGAAACTGGTACAAGGTAGATGATTCCCTGATTCCGCGGGGGCCCATTCTGGCCCCAGATCGATACTGCGTCCCCATGTCGTTTGGAACTCCTAGGACCTTAGCTGGGATAACTTGTAGTCTCCTCAGACCTATAATAAAAACACTACTTTAAGTATTTCCTTAGGGTTCTACAAGAATAAAGAAAATCTGAAGGACGGTACAGTAACTCTGTGGTGCTTAGACGGGAAGAATGCAAAGGGTTCTTGGGATGAATGTGGAGGGTTATATGGGGATGTCTCAAATTAGGGATATCATTAAACTGGGGGGTTCCAATGAAAGGGATTATGGTATTGGGGGCTTATGTGGGGATCCCCTATTCATGGAAAATACCATGCAGGAACTACTTTAGAGATCCATTACCTCCTTCGCCACTACGCACCATTTAGACAGATCTTCGAAGGTTTCGGGGATGGGGTCTGGGGTTCACCCTCATCCCCCCCCACCCTAAACGCTAAACCCCAAACCCTAAACCCAAAAACCTAAGTTTCAAGTTGTTGTGCTATGTTCAAGCTGATCCTTGTGTCATAGAAGCATGCAGGAACTTTTCTTGGCCTTCGTTAGGAAGATTAACATCATGCAGACCGACGCTAAACCCTAAATCGTAAACCCTAAACTCTTAGGGTTTGGGCTCTATAGCTTGCTAGTGCTTCAGGGGAGTGAGGGAGTGGATCCCTGTTTGGGGATTGGGGTTTAGTGGAAAATTTCCCTTACATACCCCCCTTTGTAGTACCTCAACTCACTCACTTACCCCCCCTCGAGCACCAATAAGATACCGGCCGTGCGACTGCAAAGTCCGGAAGGCCCCCTGCGGGATGATGAAAAGTTCCCTGCAGATCAGAGGGCGGAAACTTGCCAAAAGTGGTGTGCCCAACCTCAGGGATTGGGGATTTAGGGTTTAGGGGTTATATAGGGATATTATATATTTATATAAATATGAGGATACATGGGGATATGTGTGGAGAAGGAAAAATTCATACCCAGTAAAAAGTTACAAGCATCCCAAGCTCTGACCCAGCCACGAATGGAAGATTCAGCCGCCCCTTGACCTTAGCCCACATTTGCCCAGGAAGAAAAAAGGATCCTTTTTACTTAAATATAAGGAATCCCATACCCCAAAAAGTAGAAAAAGGATCCCTAAACCCTATAATATTCCCATAACACCCCTATATACCCCTATATAATCCCTATATCCCCCTTTAAAGGATCCCTAACATTGATCCAGTTACGTATGCTCCATCTTCAGCAAAACCGTGCGGAAGCACAACGAAGCAGTAAAGTGTGCCCAGGAGACGGCCGGCGCCCATGGCTCGATGTACGCCGCTTAGGGTTTAGGGATTAGGGCTTAGGTTTATATTGGGGTTATATAGGGTTTAGGATGGTTTAGGGTTTAGGGCTGAGGTTTATATTGGGGTTATATTGGGGTTATATAGGGTTTAGGATGGTTTAGGGTTTAGGGCTTAGGTTTATATTGGGGTTTTATTGGGGTTATATAGGGTTTAGGGTTTAGGGCTTAGTTTTATTGGGGTTATATTGGGGTTATATAGGGTTTAGGGTTTAGGGCTTAGGTTTATATTGGGGTTTTATTGGGGTTATATAGGGTTTAGGGCTTAGGTTTATATTGGGGTTATATAGGGTTTTTGGTGTAGGGCTTAGGTTTATATTGGGGCTATATTGGGGTTGGGCTTAGGTTTATATTGGGGTTATATTGGGGTTATATTGGGGTTATATTGGGGTTATATAGGGTTTAGGGTTTAGGGCTTTGTGCTTAGGTTGGGCTCTACTTTCAGGTTCTTGGAGGTTCCTGGGGATTAGCAAGTATGCCTATAACCCCTATATGCCATCTTACTTGGAGGTTTAGGGGGGCATCACATTTTTCGACACGTTATAATTCCCCGCCAACGAATCCCCAACATTAACCTGCTAACGAAAGCCAAGTAGGCTCTACCTGGATAGCTGCTTTGTGGCTGTGGCATTTTTGGAGAAGGACTCGCTCAAGGCGCGAAAAGCAGTAGATTGGAGGCTGTAGGTAGGGTCTAGGTCTTAGGTCCAGGCGGCTTCGGCTTACTTGATTGTAGTCCCACCATGCAATGACAGCTAAGAATTGGAAACGCTGACTTACAGGTTAAGATTGTTGTGAATGTGTATCTGTATAAAAATATATACATATGTGCATACATGAATACACATATATGCATGTGTAAGGAGCGGTGCCCAAAACCTGCTTTTACGCTTGAGGCTTCTGGTGGCACCACCATGGAAAGCCCGACCAAAGTGAATAGGAGTCGTGCCCATTGTGTGTACCCTAAACTATAAGTCGAAAGCTTAAATCCCTGAACCCCAAACCTTAAACCTTATTGCGGGTCATTCAAAGTGGAAGGCGGTGATCTCACGGCGCTGCGGTAGGCGAGAAGTAGACGAGAGTTTCGGGATGAGGGGATTTGCTAAAATCAGATTTATTGTTGTGGGGGTTTAGAGTGAAGGGTCCCTACTGTTGATGGATGAATTCTTGCACCACCTAGGGACAATAAACTACTGTAGTTCCTAGGACTTTAAGGACTTAAGGTGGTGCAAGATGTCCTCCATCAACAGTATGGAAAGGATTGTGGTGTATGTTGTTGTCGACATGGGGGTTTCCCAAAATTAGGGGTACCCTTTTTGGGGGTCCCAATAACAAGGATTATAGTATTTTGGGGTCTATATTGGGGTCCCCTTATTTTGTTTGGGAAACTACCACATTGGGTTTGCTCCATTTCTGGAACCACCGCTTGGGTTTGATCCGGTGGCTTGGAGCTACGGGGTGAAGCTTGAACCTTCAGGCTTAAACTGGGTTGCTGTTAAGGAACTTAAATTAAGTTACTATATTAGGGAAACCCTATTATCTACTATATATGCCCATTATGGTAACTCAAATTAAGTTCCTTAACAGCAACCCAGTAAACCCTGACCCTAAACCCTAAACACTAGCAGCCCTTGAACCCCAATCCTTACCTATAGGTTGGAGGGCGAACTACTTATAACCTACTTCTAACTGTTTAGGGTTTGGGGTGTCTTAAGGGGCATATCTTTGGGTCATAAGGACAGCTGTAAGTAGATTATACGTAGCCAATCCTCCGAGTAGGTCTGAATGATACTTGGAGGTTTTTAGGGGTCAATTGCACAGAGTTAGAACTCCCCCTAGCTAGGTTGCAAGTCCAGTCATCCCATGCTGACCTCAATTATCTTATTTCTACGCATCACATGAACCCTCCTGCAAACCCGACCCTCTACTAAACCCTTTGAAACAAAGGAGCTTACGACTGATGACCCTAAACCCGAAAACCCTAAAATGCGGGTCGGCGGGCACTGGATTTGGGTTTGCAAGGCCTTTTCTTGAGTAAAAACAAGACGAAACCTGGCAGTTGCTTTCAAGCTTAGGGCTTAGGCGTTAGGGTTGAGGGCTGACGGGTCAGGGTTGAAGGCTGAGGGGCGTAGAAGCTGGGGTTTCCAAACCCTAGTGCTATGAGTATATATATATATATATGTAAATATAAAAACGGTTAGTTAAGGATATCTTGGGGTTTGGGGTGTAGGCTTCAGGGTTTACATAGGGTTATATAGGGAGTATGAAAGGCTATTACCCCAATGGAGGAGAAGCGCATTGCAAAATTAAGCGCGTGGATGCATATGGCCTTTACTCAGCATGAGAACTAGATGAGAGGCCAGCACCCGCACAACTTTGCAACCCCACTCTATCCCGGAGACCCCCTACTCCAGAGAGCCTTGAAAACCTAAACGCAAAACCCTAAACCCAAACCTTGACATTGAACCCTTGAACCCGCAGCCTGAGCCCTAAATCTACTAAACCTGAAACCCTAAACTCAAAAGCTGCTAAAACTGCTAAAAGGATCCTCCGTAACCTGGGAAGGGTTTCAGGTCTGGGGCTTAAAGTTTATAGGATTTAGGGTTTAGGATTTAGGGTTTTGGGTTCAGGATTTAAGGGCTCAAGGTAAATTTAGAGGCCCGTTTGAGTATAACATAAATTTGTGAGGAAACTAGAACCTCTCTAGGGGAAAGGAGCTTCTGGCAGATCCCAGAAAACTAAATCCTACTAAATACCTACAACCCCAAGCACCGAAACCCTAAACCCGTAAAACCCTAAGCCCTAGAACCCTAAACCCCAAATCCTAAAACCCTAAACCCTAGGTCCTACGCCCTAGTGTCTGGGCCCATCGCGGAACTCGGCACGGATCTCCTGAAGCGTGGCGCCGCGCTGCACACCCAGCAGCTCCTTGCGCGCTAAACTCTAAACCGAACTCCAAAGTTTGGGTTTTGGTATCTTTTTAATCGGACCTTTTCTCCATGGCTCAGATCCACGAAGATGGGTTTTGGTATTTAGGGTTTAGGGTTTAGGATTCAGGGTTTAGGGTTTAGGGTCTAGGGTTTAGGATTTAGGGTTTAGGGTTTAGGATTTAGGGTTAACCCCAGGCCTGAAACCTAAGCGCTGAACCCTAAACCCTAAACCCTCAACCCCTAACCCTCAGATGTAGGGTTTGACCTTGGAGGCTTGAAAGTAAAGCGAATAGCATCTGTGGCAGAAGAAAGTCAAGAAGTTTGGGGATTTAGGGTTTGGGGTTTGAGGGTTTAGGGGTTCAGAGATTGGAGTTTGGGGTTCATGGTTTTAGAGCTTAGTTTCGGGGGTGGTGTGGGGTTGAGAGTTGTGGTTTCTCGCTAAAAAGGTTTTTCCTGGGTGTCTTCATGACAAAAGATTGCAAAAATCACACTCGAAGCCCAAAACCCTCAACCCTAACATCTAAACTCCAGGGCCTGAGAGTTCGGTAGTTTCCGACGCCCGGTCACAAATTCCAGGTTGACGAAACGGAGACCCGTAAAGCCATCTGAACACCTGAAAACCTCAAATCCTACTTGGAGGCCAATGGAACTTAGTAACTACAAATAACTGGGAGTATAACCCTACTTATAATTGGGGTAACCCCTATAAACCCATTTTGTGAGGATATAAGTAGGGTTATAAGCCCCGTTATAAGTAGTTACTAAGTCCCATGGGCCTCCAAGTAGATGGTTAGGGTTTAGGGTTTAGGGGTTTTAGGGTTTAGGGGTTTGGGGTTTAAGGCGATTCCCATGCACTCCCTACATGAGCCCTGTTCGATGCCCCTGTGCCTGAGAATGATATAGGAGGCTTGCAACGATGCCTCAACTAGAACCCGCTCGTAGTGCCTAAATGTTCCAGCGACCTGTCCCTAAGGGTCCAAGGACCCAATCATAGCGTTTCAGGGCCCAAATACCATAATATTGATTGGGCCCCAAACCCTTTTTTGGGGGTCCTATATACCGGTCTCCATATATCCCTATATATTCCCCTAGAACCCCTTCAAAGGGACCCTTTGATTGCTTGGGCTCTTAGGGTGTGCTGCGGGATCTAGACCCTATCCCAGAAACTCAAAGAATCAAGAGGCCTAGCCTGGAATCTCTGTGTGGTCACTACCGTGAACTGTAAACGGCCTTATACCCTAAACCCTAAAAACCCTAAACCCGTAAACAAAGCCCTAAACCCTTAACCCCTAAACCCTAAAGCCCCCTTAAACCCTCAACTTTTGGGGCCGACGAGGCGCATAGTAGTCAGGCTCAGGAACAGCAGCCATGGCCTAGACTCAAGCTTTAGTGATAAGGGTTTAGGGTTTAGGGACCAAGTAAGGTTTAGGATTCAGGGCGTGATGTGGAAGTTCATGACTTCAGGATGGGTGGGATTGTGGTTTTGTGCCTCAGGTTTAGCCGGGTTGGGGTTTGCAAGTAAGATAACTGCAGCTGTCAACTAAGCTTGTGGCTTTCAAGCCCCTGCCTATAACTACCTATGAACCTACACCCTAAACTCATGGGTTCCCCTACCACCCCCCCTATTACCAGAAAGTGCCGTAGTGCGTCATAGGGGTTATTTGGGACGGATCGCGGACATGGGTGTGTCAGGCGGGTCCCACGACCCTAAGCCTTAAGTGGTCCAGGTTTGGATGTTATAGGCCACTCATACGATAGTCCCTTTTAGGTAGATGGAATATGAGGTATATGGGGATCTGGCCGGGGATCCTATTATAATATACCCAAAGCCATATTCTATCTACTTAAGGGGGACTATAATCTCAAAGCCTGTTACGGGGCTAGTTTGATACCTTCTTGCTTACAATCCACCATTGGGAGAAGATTGCCGCAGGTCACTCCTTTAGGGTTTGCTGAAGACAGGCTTCAGGGCCCACGTCGCAGGGGACATCCAAAACCTCGAGGCGTAACTCCGAGTACAAGTTTAGGGCAAAGATGGGTTCGCCTACAGAGCTACCTCCTAAACAAGTAGGAAATGTTAGGCGTTTGGAGGGCACCTACTGTAACCACTAAACCCTCAAGGAGTGCATTCATTCAGGCAAGTCAAGTTTAGGGCTCAGGGTTGTCTCGCCAACATGCGTCCACCCTGACTCCTATAAACTCTGAACCGGGATAACGCCAAAACCTCCTCCGACCTGATCCCTAAACCCTGGACCCCACAAACCCTGAATCCTATACCCTTTTAAGGTTTAGGGTTTCTAGACCCTAAACCCCAAACCCCAATCCAGAAACCTGAACTGAAGCCCACAATTCCTACACCCTAAATCCAACCCCTCAACCCTAAACCCTAGTGCCTAGACCCAGCAAACCCTGTCTATCATATGACCTTTCCCTCTGGTCACTCACCCTTTCAGTAATTACTGTTTCCACAATATATAGGTAACAGGAGATATATTCGCCCCGTAACGGAAAAGCCCAAGGGAACCTTGCTAAACCCTAAACCCTAGGACAGTTGCTGTAAGGGGGAATGACCCAACCTTTGCTGTAGAGCCCTAGACCCTAAAGCCTGGGACAGTTATGAGCCCTAGACCCTAAGGCCTAAACCCTAAGCCCTAAACCCTAAACCCTAAATCGAAACCCTAAACCTAGGATTTAAGGGGGAATGACCCAACCTTTGCTGTAGAGCCGCTACAAGATATGTCGAAGCGCGGATGCGAAGGGCTCGGGGCTGGATCCAGCTGGAAATGGCGTCGGCTCAAGGTGTAGGAGTTAGGGGTTTAGGGGTTGGGGGTTAGGGGTTTAGGGTGTAGGATTTAGGGTCTAGGGTTTAGAGAGATTAGGGCTTGGGTATCGGAGCAGATTCCTATGTTCCGACGGAGAAAATCGTGCACCACTCAAGATCTCCAAAAACATACGGTAACTCCATAGGGTACAAGGTACGCAGGGAGGTGAAAGATTCTGTCCGTGGACAGTATTCGGACACCTGAACTTTGATCAAAGTTCAGGGTTTTAGAGCTTATTCTTTTTTTGTCACCTTAAGTAGATAGAATATGGCTTTGGGTATATCATAATGAGATCCCCATATACCCCTTTTCTACCTACTTAAGGGGGACTTTAGGGTTCTGGATTTCGGGTTGAAAGAAAAATGCCTCTACAGTGCAGGGTCTAGGGTTTTGGGTTTAGGGTTACAATGCTACGGAAGCCCGCATAGCTTCATAAAAACAAGTGCTGCCGCAGTGGAGTTTGAATACAACCTTCGCTTGAAGGGCCAAGGGAGCCTATCAAAAGAGTTAAGATCACCCGGCTGACTGTGTGGCCTATAGGCGCTATGGCCCCCCTAGGATCCAGCCCATTGTTGGTAAAATTGCAGCCTTAGGGGCCCAATGTAGGTATCAGTTGTTTAGGGGGTTTTGTTTAGGGTTTAGGGATTAGGGTTGGATCCCCAGGGGCATACTTACGAAGTGCGCCATGACCCTCCAAGCAGTTTCCTCCTCGCACGCATAAGTGCTTAATGCGGAGTCAGGGTAGTGTCCATAAACAGGGGGGTCCCCAATATACAGACCTCCGTATACTATAATCCTTATTCTGGGTATTCCAAACCGTGACAGGTGTGTCAGAGAAGAAGGATGCAAAGTGAACGCGTCCCATGAACCGCAGACGCGGAAAATGCTCAGGCAGTCTATACTAAGGATGGACGAAATCTTGCACCATCCTCATTACATGCCTTACACCCTAGGACTCACAGTATGTTAGGCATCTTAAACCCTCAACCCTAAACCCTAATCTTACAGTACGCTAAGGATCTTAAATTCTGCAAGACTTCCTCCGGCCTCTGCAGGAAGCTCATCTCTGGTTGCATCAAGGACACCAAGCTTTCTCTTTAAATCCTAAAATGTAGACCCTAAACTAGTCCCCCTATAGGGGTTATGTAGGGGTATACAGGGGTTTTATAGAGTTGGGGTCTTAGGGTTTGAGATTTGAAGGTTTAAGGGTTCGTGGTTAAAGGCTTTCAGGGTTTATAGTCCCCCTTGAGTAGATAGAATATGGGGTATGTGGGAATCTTATCATACTATACCCAAAGCCATATTCTACCCTAAACCACCGTGTGCGGGAGGGTTCAGTGTTAAGGGCTGACAGAAGCAACGCAAACAACCTAAGCAGTGACAGAGTGGAGCACCTAGCTGTGAATGAAAAACTTATGGCCCATGCGGGAGCATTACAGCGTTTCGGGGGCAGGTGTAAGGAGCACATGACGGACTCTAAATTCAACACAAAGTCACGTGTTCTTGAAAGCAACATAGGCTCTTAAATGCAAGGCAAAAATCATCGGCTATTGCCAGTATCCTCCCTGAACCCTAAACCCTAAACCCCAAACCCTAAACCCCAAACCATAAACTCTAAATCCCCAAGAACATGGAGCAACTACTTGCTCCTGGAGCTTCAACAAGCTGACATGCACTGGAGTTGGAAGGCTCCGTCTATAAGGCAACCTGTCTCGCATAACGTATACAGGTAGGAAAATGAGGAACCCTAAACCCTAAACCCTAAACCTGTAACTTTTGGAATCCCCCCCCCCCCTCGCAGTGGGACTGTTCTGGGGATCCGTCTTTTCATTCCCCACAACCACTATGGGTGATTAGACCTTAAGGGTACCTTAATCTACTCTTAATAGGGTCCTAAAGGGAATTTTAGGGTCTAATAGCCCATGGTGGAAAGAAGCAGGGACATCCTAAACCCTGGTTTTAACTGCCCAGTTTATGATCATCTAATAACCCGAGAATAAGCCATTTTGGCACCTCATTTGTATGTCCCACCAGTTGGAGGTTTAGGGGTTCAGGTACCCTAAACCCTAAACCCTAGGTTTAGGGGTTTCAAGGCTACCGGGTGAAGGGCTTGGAGCTTCAGCATAGGGTTATATGAGGTTGTATAGGGTTATATGGGGATAATGGAAAATGAAATGGAAACTACTACAATGGGTTATATAGGGTATATTGGGGTTTTATCGTGTTCAGGTTTAGGGCCTAAGGTGTCAAGTGATTTGATATGACCTTAGATCCGAATCGGGCCATTCAAAAAGTGGTCACAAATTGGGGCCCAGCACGAAGCACTGGGCCCGCGACCAATCTCATTCAAGTTGTAGACCTCAAAGAACAAAGTCCGGGGAGCTGTGGTACTTCACATTGTCGGCAAATGATGGCATACGCTGGGTTAGCAGAACAGTGGTACGAATTGCTAAGCCCTTTTGGCACAGTGTTGGCGGAGCTTGAAACAGGAATTGACAGGATGCATTGATGAGGCTTGAAGAGCTTATAAGATATAAAGAGAGGTTTTGGAGCAGTTGCCCTAAACCCTAAACCCTATCTTATTCCACCTTTTCCGAGGCGGAAGATTCAAATCACCCTTCTATGCCCTAAACCCTAAATCCCTAGGCATATAGTACCCCTTAAGTAGATAGGATATGGCTTTTGGTATATGATAGTAAGATCCCCATATGCCCCACATTCTTCCATCTACTTAAGGGGTACTATGTGCCCTAATCCCTGCGCGCCCTCGAAAGCCTGAAGAACCTCAAGCCCTCAAACACAAAGGGCTCAGGGCTTAGGGTTTAAGGTTTAAGGTTTAGGGTTTAAGGGTCAAGGTCTATAGGGTTTAGGGTTTAAGGTTTCGGGTTTACGGTTTACGGTTTAGGGTTTCTTGCAGGTGTGTGCGTGTGTGTTGAACCTAACGCCAAAGGAGCGGTGTTCACACAGTGATCCCTAACCTGTAACATGAACCACTCCAGACCCTCCGCGAAGAACCCTCAGCTCTAAACCCTACACCCTAAAACCCTAAACCCCTGAACCCCTAAACCCTAAACCTTCGACTCCTAAACTCCTAAACCCTAAACCCCTAAACCCTGACGCCCTAAACCTTGGTGCCCGAGTGTCGTAGAGCTTTGGAGCATAGCGCTGAAGCGCTCTGCCTCAACGCGGGGGGACGTTGAGTATGAAGGAGGTTGAGGTTTGGAAGGGTAGGGGGATTTAGGGTTTAGCGTTTCGGGTTTAGGGTTTATAGGGTTTAGGTTTTAGGGTTTAGGGTTTAGGGTTTATGGTCCCCCTTAGGTACATAGAGTATGGGATATGTGGGGGTCTTATTATGATAGACCCAAAGCCATATTCTATCTATTTAAGGGGGACTATAGGTTTGAGGGTTTAGGGTTTAAGGTTTGAGTCTGAGTAGGGTTTGGGTTTGGGGTTCAGGATTGAGGCTTATTGGGCTTTGGTTTGAGCCCTTGGGATTTACGGTTAGGTCTTAGGTCGATCTTTGGGTCTTTATGGTTCAGTCTTCGGAGCCTGGGGTTTGTCTCCAAAGCAAGCGCCCCGGGCCCTTTCTTGCATTGCCTGTTGCGGAATGGTGTCAGGACAAATAACACATTGCTTGGACAAAGTAACGAAGTCGTCGCCCAGAACCTTGTTCGAAACATTGGTTTCCATGTCAGTAAACTGAATGTACTTCAAGCGAATGACGTTCACGATGCTGTCGATCATCCTGGTCAAGTAGCTGCCAAACGGAATCGCGCCGTTGATAAAGTACATGTTTCCATTTTATAGTTTGTGGCAGAAGCGAT
>CAJNIZ010043598.1:0-46763 GCA_905231905.1 Symbiodinium pilosum | reverse complement strand
TCTACACTGGGTTTGCAGCGCTTATATCCGAGAGGTCAAATATTAAAGCCCAAGTCACCTTTAAAAGAAGCGGCCAAGATCAACAATTACAGAAGCAAAATGAAGCAAAGGAAAGACTTCTTGCATTTGCTTTTGGAGCTTCAATCTGCTGAGAGAACATCCAGCGACGAACTACCAAAAGCAGGCTGCGATTGAGATGACGATCCGCTCTCAATCTCTCCTCTACAGCTGCGCTAGATCTTCTTGCTGGAAGGCGAGGTGGCTCGAGCCCCTTTTCTTGGAAGCCTCCCCAGAATTCCCAAGAATCCCAAAAAGATCCATATCTCTGACCTATTCGGTTGCTGAACAGTCTTCTATTCGTAACCCAACAGGAGGTGTCCGTGCTGGGCCGGGGTTTTGGAAAATGGAGAAAATGAGACCCAAACCATAGCAATTAAATCTCAAACCTCAGGACGATAAAAAAAACAAAAACTTCTCATCAACGAGGCAATTTGCAGTCATCCCCGAAACCTGCTAAGAGTGAATACTTACCATTAGAGAGGTTGGGGCAGGTTTATCTTGGCTGGATTCCATACCTGGACCCTCCAGCTACCTTCTTTTCGGCCTATGTGCGCCCTTTGCCGTCAGGGTGCTTCTCCTCATGGTCGCCACCTCCGGTCAGCAGTGCCGGCGCTGGCGGGGCGCAGGCGTAGCCTTAGAGAAGCAGGCTTGGGTTGGTCTGGGCTGAGGAGTCAGGGCTCAGATATGTATGTCTATACTTATCTATATATATATGTACACATATAGAGGGGTGAATAATTACAGTTTTATTTGGGTGTCCAGATTAGGGGTTAGGTTCAGCTGGAACACCCACGCGCACGCTTGGGTCACAAATGTTTGGGCTCAGGATTTCAGGGTGCCCTCGCTCCAGGCTAACCGCTCTTTGTTGCTGGGGTGGTTGTGGCGGCAGCTGTTGTTGCTGCTGCTTCTAAATTTAGGCGATTTTAGGCGTGTATTTTATAGCATTCCTTATTCATCGGAGATTTCTGCCTTGGAGCTTGCTTGGGCTTGGAGATCTACAGCTTGTTCGGTTGATGGGCTTTTTGGAATCCTAATCCACCTCTAAGACTTACCGCACGGCTCCCGGTCCAGGGCTTGGAAACCAACACTTTTGCCGAAGGAGGCCCCCAGGCTCATGACAGCGTATCCGCCTACTAACCCTTGCTCCCTATCTGGATGCTTCTAGAATCCAACAGAGATCAGCTGGGCGACAGAGGGGGCTCTAGGGACCCCATGACCTTTCCTCAGTGAGCAAGGCTCCTATTCTCTGATGGTATCCGAGGCAGCCACGGGAGCGTGGGGAATCCCCACTGCTTTCCCGCGCGCTCTGGCCAGTGCTCGAGGGCGCCTTCAACTTTCACTGGGATAGCAGCCATTGGAGAAAACACTTTGACACGTTTGGGGTTTAGGGACCCAGGAGCCAACATTGGGGCCTGAAAGAAAGCTAGGAGAGGCTTCACCGCCATAGATTTCAGAGGGATTTTTCGCAGCCGTCATTGATCACGCCCGCCTGGTACTTACTTCACATCGCGTGCAATGCGCAAAGAATGATCGTTGGTCATGAGGTTGGGCTTTAGTCTAGGAAGTTCTCATAACTAGTTGTTGGGACAACTCAGGAACCCTTTCACAACTGAGGCGCCCTGGGTAGCAGTTGAAGGGCCCTTCTTCAGCAGTTTTCTTCGCATGCAATTCTTGGCTCATTGGTGGCTAGTATTGAATGACGGAATTGCGCAGAGAGACCATCACCAGGGTTATGAGGTATTCTATACCCTAAACCCTAAACTAACCTGGACTTCCCGACTAGCCATAAGGAAGTTGAGGAAGCTCGGGACGTGGTTGGGAACTCTCAACTTGGGAGTTCCTCAGGACCCAGGATACTCCCTGCGTGTCCTCTTCCAGCATGAAGACCCAAACTTCCCCTCACAATCCCCACTAGTACTGTCAAGAAGCCCGGAAATGCGTTCTTCCTGCGCAGTTCTCTGTTTTACATTTGCATGGCTGCAAGCCTGCGTGAGCCTACTGGCCGTTTTACATACACTCTGGGAGCTTTTACGCATATCCCCCCATATGGAGAAATTTGTTCCGACATACGCAATGAAGCGCAGAGTATTTACATACAAGGAGCATCGGAAAGCATTTGCCGAGACTCCAGATGTAGTCTTGGGAGTGGCTACATGCGAGTCCAAAGCGCTGTTCGCATTCCAGGTTAACCCACCCTGCCAACCCAGCTCCGTGACCCTTATGGCGCTAACCCATACACCCTTCTCGACACCCCCATCTGTCTGTTAGCAACCCCCACGCCCTGAAGCCGCTAAAGTTCGGCACCGTGGTTGTGAACGTCGAACTCGTCGAACTGTTCGGTTGGTAGCTGCTGCTACCCTTGCCTCGGTCATTCTCAAAGCAGTGGGCTTTCAGGGAAGGAAGTTTTGGGATTGCCAGCGGACCCCTCGTGAGGATTCTATGTAAGCTCCTATGATCATGAAAGCCTGGGTTCTGAAATCCTTCTTTTCGAGGGAGCACTTCTTTCAGTGGACTGTACAAGGATCGATTTTCAGAGAGTACCCATGTTATGCAAGAAGGATCGTGAGGGTGGTCTGGACCTTTTGCATGCTGTGGGTCAGGTTGGTGATGAGCTGGAACTTCGGCTTCTGGCTGCCTAGCTCGCAGAAGCTGGCGGATTTTCCTCTGTTGGCGGCTCCGCTGCAACGGAGGCGATCCTCATCACAAAAGGACCTCCGTTATTGCGGCCTTGCAGCAAGACTCCCGCATGCAGTCCAAGTTTCTCTTGCCCAACTAGTGGGCACTAGTATAAGGGTCTTTGTTATCATAGCAGTTGTTATGAGAGCAACTCCATTACAGGGACAACTCTTTACAGCCGGGCCCTATATATATGGTCATGTAACTAATATGCTTAACAAACTCAGCATAGCAAGTGCTCTACTTGAAGGGTGCTCGGAAACGTCGATACGTTTGAGAACTACACAAACACATTCTGTTGCATGATTGATGATGCCCCTGTCTTTACGTGCCTTAGAATTACATGCCCCTTTGTGGCGTTAACCATGCAGGACTCTACTATTTGCTGCATGCAACGGCGGCAGAGATTTCTGAAACTACTACCTGTAGCACCGATTCAGGCTGCACCTCCGTTATTGAAAAGGCCCAGTAACATGTGTTTTCGATGCCCCTAATTAAAATGATCACGCCCATGATAGAAGTCCTTGCTTGATGTGTTTCCTTTTGTGGTCCTAGCAGAATCCAGGGCCCTCAGAACCATGGGAGCCTTACAGAACGATCCATGTTCCATATTTTTCTCCCCGTTATTACCGGGGGGCCCCCACAGTACCTACCGTTAAGTAATGATTACCGTCTAGTTAGCGTATGTGGTTCTGGGTCCCTTCGTCGCCCACCACCGCTTGAAGGAAGGGCACGCATCGGATGGTATACGCCCGGCCCTGCACCCGTTTCCCTGCGCCATGTGCAAGGGTTGTGTTCCGCGGCCCATCTTCACCAGGAGCGTGAGCGTGGCCACCCTACGACCATGCTCCAGTACCTTCATCTTGGTGTCAACCCCTGCCGTGTAGCGTGCCAACACCAAATATAGCCCTAGAACGGCAGGTAATTGATCGGGGCCACAGGTGCCCTTTCTTCTGTAAATCCGAACTGATGGCTAAACCCTACATAAACCCTGACTGGACCTCCCAAATACCCATAACCATTGCCCTCAACCCTAACATGATGAGTTGGGCAGTCCAGGTAAACCCTAAACCCTAATCCCCACGCCCAACTCCTGATCCCTAAGCCATCATCCCTGATCCCTAAGCTTTAATCCCTAATCCCTAAACCCTAATCCCTGATCCCTGAACCCTAATCCCTAAGCCATCACCCCCAATCCCTGATCCCTGATCCCTCAACCCTAAACCCTAAACCCTCAGCCCTAAACTCATGGGCCAGGTGCTGGCATGCGTGTCCTCACGATGCGCCGATAGCCACTGGTCTGCCAGGAGGTCCTCGTGTGGTTGGGGCGTTAAGCCCTCGAATAGGGTTTAGGGTTTAGGGTTTAGGGGTAGGGTTTAGGGTTTAGGGTTTAGGGGTAGGGTTTAGGGTTTAGAGTTTAGGGTTTGGGGTCCGGTGTACTATGTGCTTAGGTGATCCTACCTGGACCCCTAAAACATGCGGAATTATGGCCTATCTGACAATAATCTTTACGGGTTTTGGCGCCGGTCTTTTACCTCCTTGTTGAGGTCAACTGTAACTCCCAAACCTATCTCTGGAAGGAGCTACATCGGATGATCCCGGTAGGGTTCCTTCTTCGGTTATGGACAAGACTTTAATTCAGGGTCTAATCCCTACAATCCCCGTAGTTTTCATTTTCTTTTCCACAACCCCTATATAATCCTAATATTACCCCAATGGGCTATATATTACTCTAGAGCTTCAGGTTAGGGAGAGCCAGAAGGATGACTTTGCTTATGGCTTCAGCTCCCTCTAGGGTCTGCACCTACTCATTCCTGGAAGATCAAGGGTTCCTGGAATTACCCCTAATGTCGTACCCCGAAAAGGTTTCCCCAATATAGCCCTAATGTAGCCCTTATATGAGCCAATGTAGTCCCCTAGATTCCCTTAAAACGATACCAAAACCCAGGGGTACAACCCTGGGGGTACAAGCCTGAAACCCTTGAGAAGAAAGCCCAGACTTAAAGAGCAGCAAGCCTCTCTGGATCCCCTGCTTAGGTCTTACATCCCCAGCCGTTCATCACAAACTCCCCCGCCCGTTCCTACCAAAAAAGCGGACCGAGATTTCTGTTGCTGAAAACTTAAGAATTTGGTTCCTCCACAGTAGGCCGTCGGGCCATATCGGCTGTCAGCGCACGCTGCACCATGGCCTCCAAGTTTAAGCAAAGAAAAGTGGGGCTGAGAAACAACCATCTTCTTTGAACCGGGCCCTTCAAGAGTATCAGCTACAAATTCAGCAGGAA
This sequence comes from Symbiodinium pilosum, assembly GCA_905231905.1. Lineage (NCBI taxonomy): Eukaryota > Dinophyceae > Suessiales > Symbiodiniaceae > Symbiodinium > Symbiodinium pilosum. The sequence goes on along the minus strand of CAJNIZ010043598.1, from coordinate 41,745 downwards.
CCTGGGAAACCTTGGGTTAGCGAAATGCGGGACTCCTGAAAATCAAAATCGCACGCGTAAACCAACAGACCAAAATGCACCTGAGGCAAGATACCACTGTATGTATCCGTGCCCTGTGTAACTGCTACGACAAAGGTCTAGGGACCACTTCGCCATAAACCCTAAAACAAAACAATGATCAGGACACAAGACACAGGCCTTGGCACCGTCACCAACGAATTCCTCGGCTCAAAAAAGATACGAGGGCATCCGAAAAGTTGTTGTCACTCTTGAACGTCCCTAACACAAGAATATCTTATTTTGGGAAATACCACTTGCTCCCCGCCCGGCCTTCTTATACCATCCCCATACTTCACATGAGGTAAGCCCATGGGAAGGGACGTCTTCCCAGAACCCTACGCACTAGATCTTAAACCGCATGGTGACCTTGTTGGTGACTGTGACGTGGAGGCCATTGCCCCATGGTAAGACTTTGAACCCTTCTTATATTAGATGGAAACCCTGCACCCAAGAGCTGTGAAAAGAAAGTAGTAAGCCCGAGATGGTATCCATATGATCAGCGAGTACCTTCTGGGAACCCCTAATCTACTTACTAGATCCTTCCCAGGGGTCGTCTTGGAGGGTGGAGCATACTGTTTGAGTACCCAATTTTTCGGGGTCAAGTTGGGTGTTACGTTTACAGCCCCCTTTCAGTAGATAGAACTTGGAATTCCCCATACCATAATAAGATCCCCACATAACCCGTATTCTATGTACTTGAGGGGGGTATTAAATCGGCGCCCTTGCTTCAGCAAAGAATACAGAAGGCTCTGGGTCTCTTAACCGCCCCAAATCCTGAGAGATCATCTGGGCTGCCGCCAGTATGCTCGATATGAAATACAGGTTGTTTTCTGGTTTTGTGTGAGAGTACATAGGATTGCTTCGGGATAAGGGTGTTTGTAGAGGATGGATGTCCACTTAAAGTGACCAACAAACTCAATAGACTCCAGGAAAGGACTGCCAGCCAGGCAGCTGGGATGTGAAACACACCTCGTACGATTTTTCGGTAGAGGTCGCCTGTAGCTTTCAGAAGTTTTGGTGCAGCGGTGGCTTTAGCTTTAGGGGTGTTCAAGCTTCAAGTGTAGTCTCCTTGGAGCAACCATTGTTGCACAAATTGTGAAGCTGAATTTGGCATGGTTTGATAAGGTTGTGTATAATTCCTTCCTTTGACAAATCAAAACCTGCTAATCCCAGCTCCGGATGAGTAAGGGCGCCCAAATCACACACCCACGAGATAACAAGAAGTGATGAACTTGTTCTAGGGGTCTTTGAACCAGCTCTCCTACCCTCACTTCAGGAGTAGCCAAAGTACGGGAGCATACGGGAGCCCTGAGAAGAACTGCTGAAAACTTGTTGTGGCTATTCTGTGGGGTTTCTCAGAAATGTGAAGAGAGATCCCCGCAAGCAAGCTCCATGAGGAGCGGCTCAGGGAGCTAATTTTTGGAGCCTTCAATACCAAATATACTTCAGAAAGCAAGTGGGGGCTGCCCAAAATCAGGGGTACCAAAATGGTGGCCCTTTTTGTAAAGGTGATAGTATATTGGGGTCTTTTGTTTGGGGTACCCCTATTTAGGGAAACTACCAAATCAGGTGTCAAACCCAGCTCTACTAGTGCCATTTTAGCAGCAGCCAAGTAGCTGAGTCTTCCCTTCAGCTCAACCTTTTAATCTGAGCTTCCCGATGCAAAATGTTCCTATGAGTATGGGGTTAAGAAATGTTTCGGGAGCTTCGGCTGCAAGAGCGCCAGGTCGGTAATTTCCAAGTGCTTTGAGGATGCAAAACCGACCTCGAAAAACGCGTGGAATCAAGGAGGTTTGATTCATCACAAGCTCGGATTAACCAGACTCGGCGTACAAGGTTCGAATTGCAGACATACAAAGCTAGCTTGTAACATTGTCAAGGCCGTCCTTGCGTGCCGGCAGCCCAATCCATGATCCTGAAACCCGGGACACGCTGACTACCCACTAGCCGAGACGCGGTCGTTTTGCCCGCGGAATGGGAAGCTACCACACAGCAGGGCGTAGAGCAGAACGCCCATTGCCCAAATGTCTGCACAAAAGCCTGTGCAGGATGTGGTTGAGTTTTTGCGCCCGTACCAAATGCAAATGCAAACAAGAAATGTGTAAATTGACCTAGCTCAGGACATGCCTGCATAGACCTCTAATTAGTTCCTGTATGCGAGGCGCCCTTGGGAGGAGTCTTCATATGTTGAGGAAGTTTGTGGCTCGCGGTTCCGGCCTGACGCTACACAGGAGGTTTGCACATGCGCTCGCAGGCTTTCTCTGCGAGTCTTGTCTCAGCTTCATGTGAGCCATAGTCTAAACTCCTAGCATCCCCTCAATAAACCCTGTAATGCTCCTGTATATAATCCCCCATATAACCCCCTTGAAGGAGTTTAGATGTTAAGGATAGCAGAAGCTAGGGCCTGTCTTGCACTGGCAAGCTTCCATGAGATCTTGGGAGTGCTTGGAGGTGCAAGGGTTTTTGGGCCGTTACAGTCAGGGCTAATCAGTGACTTGATGTCTTTTCATGAGCAGGGTATGGAGAATTTGGCCCTGATTTTGAGGTTACACAAACAACCCATATGCCCCAGCCTCATCATGCAGGATCTAACAGAATATGGAATGGGCTTTTGGTATTGTACCCTGATATACAAGGAGTATAGAGGGCATAGAAAGACCAGCGTCTTCTTGAGAAGAAGACATGGGGTCTCGGGGTCTCGATGACGAGGCGGCTGTGCCATCATTGGCAGCTGCATTGCAGCCTTGAACCACGAAGCAAAACCCTGAGCTCGACAAGCCTAAAGTGCCAAAGCCTTGAGAATGTGCATCTTCAGGCGTTTGGTAGCTACCAAAAATGCGGATCACTTTTGAGGAGCCCCCTGTAGACGAATCATAAGATTTACGAAGTAGGAAAGGCCAGGAACCTGATTTCTGGAAATCCACATTGCCAGTCCTGCCCAAGCTACCTTTTGAGTATGTAGACTTCTGAGTTTTCTGCGCAGTCCCTGAATTGCCGTGAATTGCAAAAAACAAATGCCTCCCTCTGCACCCATCCAGGCTTCCAAGCAAGGGAGCTACAAATATGAGAAGTCCCCCAGATGCACCAGTGCAGTCAGATCGTCGACAGTGACAAGACCTCTGAACCACACTCTCAAGGGCCCGCCTGTGTACTCCTTCCTGGCCACAATCTCTGGAGCCATGTAGGATGGAGTCCCACAAAACCTGTTAGGGGTATACTATAGGGGGGAATAATGGAAAAGAAAATGGAAATAACTATAGTATACTGGGGTTATATTGGGAATAATGGAAAAGAAAATGGAAACTACTATAGTATATTGTGCCAGCAATTTTGCAAGTGGTCTTTTTGAGAGAGGTGACTCCTCTCCCTCTCTTCAAAGATGCAAAGCAAAGAACATACACTTGGCTTACACAGCCATTGCTCTGTGTTTGCAGAGACCTCGTTATCGGGGCCGGCAAGCCATCCTGGACAGAGCACCCAGACTTGATTCTGTGTTTAAAGCCTCCATCTGTAGACCAGCACTCAAAACATTATGCGGGAAGACCTGATGAACCTCAGAAGTTGTTGGGGAACCAAACATCTTAGCGGCCAGCCTAGGCCCTAAACCCTAAACTCTAGTTGGGGGTTTCCCAAAATTAGGGGTACCTTATTGGGGGTCCCCATAATAAGGATTATAGTATATTGGGGTCTATATTGGGGTCCCCTTATTTTCGGAAACTACTAGTTGGCTCCTAGGAACACTTTCAACTTTTTCCCTGGCGGGACAATGGTCGAGAACCCAAAGTCGATGATCTTCACCTGAGCGGCACTTGTTGGTTGCTGCTACCCCAACTCTATAACAGTCATACATGGTAGCATCCACAAGTACAGGGCCCCTATCCCCTATAGATACCCAAAGTATAGCGACCAACATGGGGCCCCATTTTTTGAGTCTTCGGTTTGCAGGCCCCACTCTCAAAAACATCAACATGGAACCCCACATACCCTGCAGCCGTAGTACGGCCCTTTCTTCTCTGGGTTCTGAAGTTGCAGATGTCCGCACAGTACCCTGATCTCGCAGCCGTAAATCCTAAACTCCAAGTCCTACACACTTGACCCGCTTTACCCTAAATCCTACACCCCAAGCCATGAACACCAGTGAAGAATGCATGCAGCCCAGGCAGCCGAACCCTGCTCATCAAGGAGCAAATTCTCCAGCTTCCTCACGCTTAAGAGTGTTGGACTCTTGGGTTCGGGATAACGGAATATAACATGGAAACTACTATAATGAGTTATCTAGGGTTTAGGGTTTAGGGTAAGGGTGTTGACCTCTTCGGTTAGTCCCCTACCCCCTAACAATGAAGATTCAGATGGTATGGAAAATGAAGTGCTAACTGGGCTTCATAGGATCTATGCAGGGACTACCTCTCTCTAACAATGGATCTCTGGACCCCTCTATGCTTGGAACAGCTACCATTGAGGGGTTGGGGGCGTGGCGTTTACCCTAGGAAAATCTACAGGAGCTCTCTAGACACTGGCTACAGGCTGGCAAACAAGCATGGAAGCTGCAAAGGAGCCGCCCTGCAGGTCACTGTACAATGTACAATGGCAGTACCAGGCAAGAAAATTGTTCATTGCGTCCCAGACAAAGAAAATCTAAACTCATGCAAGCTCACCTACATGAGGACGAGAGGATATTGGCCCGCTAACCCCATGATAACACGCAAATGCGGGCTCCACATTTAAGAAAGGTGGAGTGGTCGGTATCAGTATAACGGAAGGTGAGTTGGTTGAGGAAACACTCCACCAATCTAAAACGTCTCCTAAGACCCAAGAACATGACAAAGCGGGGTTACTTGCCAACCAACGAACGCAGCATTCTTCAGCTGGAAGCATTCCAGTACAATCCAAGCACTTGGTCTTGATTACGGTGTTTGGGCAGCACAAAGTTTGTAGGTTTGATTGAGAGTTTGGGTGCGGGACAAATTCCACATGAACACCGGAAAGTGGAAAGCGATAGATATATCGAACACATGAACACGGAACCGGCGAATGACTCTCCATCGATGCTGGGGATCTGCTGTATGAAGAGTGCTACATGGTTGAAGCCCTTGCAATCTCAGCAGCCTATGGGTTCCCTGATAAATTTATAAGTTCAGCCAAGCCACACGTCACGGTGGACGATATGGCGGTCATGAAGGTATTTGATGCCCTGGCACACCTGGCGGCTTTTCAGCCTTTCAGCTGACAAAGTACTTCTCAAAACCACGCTATGTCAGTTTGAAGCGTTCAGAAAGATCCGTGCTTGCACCCTCTCCCATGAGGCCCTCACAAGCCCCTTGTAGGTTGCCAGAAAGCTTCGGCATCCTAAGTCTGGCTCTGCTTTCTTCGTCAAATACCAACACAAATTTGCGCAACGGCCGTGGAAATTCAAAAGAGGCCAAACAGTCGAAAACCAAGCAATATGGGGCAAATGACGCCCACTTGGGGCACCTCGCATCTACATTCTGCAGATTCATTTGACGTTCTATACTTTCATTCAGCCATCAACCCCAACCCCTTATGACTGTACTCTTCACCAATCACCAAATTCAAAGGTCTCACCTCGGCAGCGATGCACAAGCCCAAGTTGGCAATACCCGCCCTAAACCTTTAAGTACAACCCTCTATATGCGAAGGGCTCTCAAAACAGTCCGTACCGACTTCTTTGGAAAGATCCCTATACATCCTCCGTGTTCGTTCTTTGCTAACCAATATGATTTGCCGAAGGCCTCCGAGGTATATAAGGGATACATAATTAGGGGGCTTGTATAGGGTTAAACCCTATGATACTCCCCTGTATGGTCCCCTATAAAAACTACCCCTTTAAGGAGTTTAGACCATAGCTCATATGAACTACTGTCTAAACTGCTAGTATCCCCCTTAATAACCCCTATAGTAGTCCCCTATATAATCCCCTTTTAAGGAGTTTAGACTATAGCTCATATAGTAGTTTCCCAAAATAGAGGGACCCTAATATAGACCTCAATATGCTATAACCCTTATTATAGGGACCCCCAAAAGGGTACTCCACATTTTGGGAAACCCCCAACTAGAGTTTTTTCCATTTCATTTTCCATTTTATTTTCCATTTGATTATCCATTATTGGGGTTATCCCTATATAATCCCTATAGACTATAGCTCATATAGTTTCCTTATTATGGGGACCCCCAATAAGGTACCCCTAATTTTGGGAAACCCCCATAGTTTCCCTAAGCTCTGAAACCTGAAGCCCTGCTCAGCCTGGAAGAAAAGGCGCTTCGCCAGCGGGTCATCCGTGCGCCGATTTGGGCGCTTCTTCCTTTAGGGTTTAGGGTTTAGGTTAGGGTTTAGGGTTTAGGTTAGGGTTTAGGGTTTAGGTTAGGGTTTTAGGGTTTAGGTTAGGGTTTAGGGTTTAGGGTTTAGGTTACAGGTGGGGAACTGATTTTCATCATGAGCCAGTATGTGCAGTGTATAAGAACCAGGGTATAGGGGTACAGCTTGTGAAAAAAAGACTAGGTCCAAGCACCCCAACAGGACTCTCTACAATGATAGCCAGTGACCCATTAAACTGGGAAGTCTTTGTGCAAGACCTCAAGAAGACCTTGTGGTTTCCATTGTATTTTCCATTACCCCAATGAAAACCCAGTATATACCCTATTATACTATAGTAATTTCTATTTTCTTTTCCATTATCCCAGTGTATTGCTGTTTGGGAGTGTTTCACGAATACTCTTACTTTGGGTTATACCGGAAAGCCCCAACTCCAATGGCCTACAGTGACGGATTGTTTCAATGTGTAAAAAGGACTTGTTTCATGACACTTTCGGGCGGAAGTACTCCCCGAAAGGATGTGCGTATACATATGCGTATAATATATATATATACAGAGAGAGAGAGAGAGAGAGAGATTTTAGGGCTCTAGTGTTTATCTTCTATAGTCTTCTTATTTACGCGACAAAGCGGAGCACGATCTGCTTCTGGCATAGCTTGGGAACTCTTAGGGGTGTACGACCTGTTGGCAAGGGCGTCCGTGCAGGGCATGTTGCCAGTACCCAGCAAAGCAGAAATTCAACAGCGAGCATGCTCCTGGCTACTGCGCCAGAAACCAAAACCATGATTACTCTGACCAGTTGCCAGTTGCTAGCTTCCCAACACACATACATATGTGAAGCTGTCTAAATTAGAATGCCTAAAGTTTGGTAATTCCCAAAAATACTGTTGAAGCTTTCCAAGGTTCAAATCCTAACCGGAGGTCAAGTCCCGTGACTAGTTCCGGCCATCACATGCCCCCCCCCAAAAAAACACGGTGCCGGCAAGCATCAGAAAGTGGTGGAGGGATCCTCCGCTGACGAAATCCATGATCAGGTAGATCTGTTTGGGCCTCGGGTGGTCGGCTGGCTGTTGTGGTTGTCTCAATCGGGAACCAAAAGACATTCCCCAATGAATGGATAAGGCTTCTGAGGAAGAATGGCATCTTACTCCCCCTGTGAGGTCGGCTTTTGGGATTGCAGGCGTCACGGAAGACTTGAAACAGGAAACATCCCTGTACGGCTTAGGATGCACTTGGAATGGGAGCCCAGGTGGTTAGAATATAGCAAGGATTGCCAAGCAGGTGACTGGAGCTTTGTGGCAAAGACTCCAAGAAAAAGGACTCCTGATTTTGGGGTACCCAACTAACCTGAGCTCCGATGATGCGTTGCGCATGCCTCGGTTTCTAAGATTCAACCACCTAAAATGCCATCAGACCAGGCCCGCAGCTGCCCTTGATGCGAGTGGCGTGTCCAGCGCTTCATGAAACTCGACGATGTTCGGGTGTCTTAGACGCTCCATGAGCCTCAGTTCTGGGGATTTCTCAGAAAGACATGAATCCAGCTTCGGAGGGTCCAAACCTTAAGTCCAACAGTAATCAATGCAAATAAGTGGCCGGATCTCGCAGCGGACGCTCTTTCGGCGCTGCGGATCAAGTAGCTTGTACTTTTCCTGATGAGGGTAAGGTTTTTAACTCTGGGGTGTGCGTAGCTATCAGCGTTTAGGCTTGAGGGAGGGCCGCTATGAGCCACAGGATCCCGAGAGTAAGGAAGGGCCTCGTTGGTCCTGTATAGAACCAGGTTTGCTCTGCTGGCCCTTTGGGCTCAGGGCTTGCAAGTCTGGCATTGCTCTTGGAGAACTGAAAGCCCAAAGCCCTGACGAGGAATACGCTCAACACCAACCTCCAGATTTATTCAGGGTAATAGAGACCAGTCGGATTTGATTGATAAGAAGATCTGGTAAGGGGCCAATTTCAGAAGATTGGCTGCCAGGCTCATGAAAGCAATTACACGCAGGCATCAGAAGATATTTCGCAAAAACTGCTAGAATGGGGGTGGGCACAAGACAACCATTTGAGCCTTATGTTCATACAGTTGTCAGGCGTAAATGCTGCTCCTCCTTCTGCTGCTGCTCCTGTCATGGCTACCATCGATTCATGAAGATAGGTTTTTGCCTTCGTCCACGAAGCATCATCCTAGCTGCATGCTTGCAATCCAGCTGCATAGATCTTGATGGCCACCTGCCGCGCTGTTGGACATGGAATTTTTTTCTCTCAGGCTGGGACTCGCAAAGATTGGATCTCAACTCACCAAGCAACATAATATATCTCAGTCATGTAGCCGGTAACAGCTACATTCAGCATGGGCAAGGCCAGCCAGCTGCATGAGAAAAAGGGCAAGTTCTCATCTTCGCCCACTCCGTTGGAATGGGAGAAAGGCGGCACACCCGCTGCTAGGACGGGAGGATACCGGAGTTGGAGAAGTTCAAAATTTTATTCTGTTGTTGAGTTTTCAGGTAACTACTCGAACGAAACGTGGGAGATTGGATCTGTGCTCAGCGCATGAGCAACTTGGAGTAAACTTTCCGACTCCTAGATGCCGAAACCCGAGGCTCAACCTACAGTCAACCTGCGTAATGGCATGGATTTGTCTCTAACTGCCCTGCTCTTTTGTCTTCGATCGACTACAGCGATAGCTGACGCGCCCCTTCCCAACAGTAAGTATCCGGAGATCAACTTATGAATTGGGCCATGTCTGGCTTCTCTCACCGCTCTGAGGTCCTCCGCTCAGTGGCTGCCTGCCTCCTCCGGATTTACAACGGCTCTGAAAGAGCAAGAACAAGATTGATGAATAGAAGCATGTATGCTAGCATCTACAAGCGAGGGACCCTCCTTCTTTCGTGCTCCTCAAGCGGTCAGCCTGGTTAAGTTTAGAAAGAATCGGTACCAAGCCTCACTTAAGTAAACCCTACACAAGTTACAGAAGTGTGGAAGCCAAGGCCTCAAAAACTCAAGACGTCTCAGACCTGAAGTTTTGCCGAGAACATCTGAGAACACTTCTGACCTACTGCAGGGAATATCTGGCTTATTCTTCCGTTCCTGCAATACATCCTAAGCCCCCAGCCCGCGTAGCCCAAGCGCCTTCTTGCTCGTCTCTTTGTGGAGGCCAAAGGCCACTGTTGCGTAAGCGCCCTGTCCGATCTGCTTACCCACCTGAGATATGTACAGTCCGCGCGCGGGCTACTAAAAGAATCCAGCGTCAAAATCCTGGCAGTGGGTTTCGTAAGGTAAGCTACAGCAATATCCTCAATGTGAATTCAGGATAGGCTCCTCCAAAAATATCTATAATAGAAGGATGTGCTGGAGCCGAGAACCTGGGAATCGCTTCCCTCACATGGAGAGCTGGCACGGCCCCTTCTTTACCCCCCCAAGATGACATGGGGATTTCGTTCTATAGCGAAGATTCAATACTGCAGGGGCACTCCTTTGCCCCTCAGATTAAACAAGGCATTCGGGCTTCTATAGTCACTATTCAATATTGGAAGGGCTGTCGGCGACGGGTTAATAAAGGGGAGGAGACTACAGGCCTCTCCAGGGCATAAGCATAACAATGTATGCGGCCGTGGGAGGCCTCGTTTTGTCCTGCTGCCCCCCCGCCCTCCCCCTGAGATCAAGCCATTTTCCAGCGATATTTACCATCGAGTAAGGGAAAGATTGGCAAGCTTGCTTTCCAAATGCAGGCCCAAGTATGTGCATGAGCTGCGGCATGAGCTCATGTCATTTTGGGCAACATCATGACAACATCATGCTGAGACATGCTGGCGGCGGCATTCCTACCGCTGCCAGCATGCTGCGAAACATAATCAAAGCCAATTCCCTGTCAACACTTGTTCGCTGGGTTCCTTCATGGAGCGGGTTGTCGCTGGCGCACCGGACCCACGGACTCACATGGGAGCTTCTCGAAGCCTACGCATATCGACTCGCCCCTAGCGGTGCGCTGTTCTGACAAACGTCCAACATGGCCATCCCAAGCCATGGGCCGCAACGTCCCATCAAACATCCCAAAGTAAGAAAACAAAGTCAACCTGCTATACCAAGGACCTAGGTCATGAGCATAGATAGATAAAGAGAGCTAAGGGCTTCTTAAGAGGGGGCTTTCAGGATGCAATGGGACACTCTATTTGGTCCCTCTTTAAAAAGCAGCAGGGACCATCTTGAGAAACTTCCAGGGGTGAAGCTCGTTATTGTTTATTGGTGCTCCTAAGGCCCCTGTGTTCCTAAGGCCCTCTCGTTATGGGGCAATCATGCCCCCGAAGTACGTTCGCCCTTTGACTCTGCCAAAGCTGCGATGTAATCGTCCAGAGAGCTACCGGTGAGTGTGGTGCTGGTACTCGGTCGCCCGTCGCTCATATCATCCTTTTGACGTTCCATGTTTCGGGGTGCGCGTAGAGGTTTCTCCGAATATGCGGAGTTGGGAACTCTACAGGAGTCCATGGGGCTTGTAAGGGGCCTAGAGGGGTCTTCCTTCTTCAGGATCATGAAGCAACAACTTTGAGATTGCTTTGTAGAAGCTGCAAGCTAGTGGGTCAAACAACGAATCCCAAAAAACTACAGAGCACCTGTCCAAAGAAGGTCTTACCCAGAAGCACCGCTGGCAATCAAGCGGAAAATTCAAACCTTGAACCCAACGTCTGAAGCCCTGCACCTGTGAACCCACAACCATATGCCCTGGTAAGTTCGAAGCATGGAATCTGCAACCCAGCAGACAAACTCCTAAACTCTCAAAACTCCAACCTCCCCAACAATATAAATCAGTCTCAGACCTACAGGCCCCCCCAAATCCTAAACAAAAATGATGCGTTTCGGATTGTTTCGGTCTCCCACCTTCAAAAGGACGTCAAAGCTGTCACGCTGCTTGCGACCGGTGACTTCCCCAGTGGTCTGCAACAACGGGCACAAGGAGCAAAGGGTTCATCTTTAGGAGTTCAAGGCTGTTGGGGATTTAAAGCTTGATTGCTTCATGGGGTGTCCATAGGCATAGGGGAGTACTGCCACCGCCACCACCACGACAGCAACAGCCACTGCTGCTGCTGTCTCATATACGATTGACTCTGGCATGGCAACCTCTTTACCAGGACCCTCCTTGTACCCTTAATTGGGGGTATATGGTCCCTAATAGTAGGTACTTAGGCCCGAATAGAGGGTAGGAGGAGGGTCTAGGTAGAATGCCAGCCCTAGAGCTGCAACTTATTCTTGTACAGCCGGCAGTAGTAGAACTGGAGCTAGAACTAGTACTGCTGCTGCTGCTGCTACTACTACTACTACTACTACTACTGCTTAACGGTGGCGTTAGAAACGGTGTAGCCTGGTGTACTCGACCGTGTTGAAACTGGGGGGTTGCGCGAATTTTGTAAATAATTGCCCTTGAACTTTTCGGGCTTAATCGAATTTCGAAATTTTGTTTTCGCGCAACGGAGCACTGAACATGCTTTAGTGTTGGCGCGGCAACATGTTCTTGAGCTTATTAGATCAATTTCATAATCCTCATAAGTCCAACGTACGCCCCATTTATCCAAGGGTGTGAGGAATTCTGATTTAATTTTATAGTTGCCCCATCAGTCCAAGCATCGTTCCCATTCGTGCAGGGTACGCCCGATTTGTCCAAGGGTCCGAGGAGTTCTGACCTAATAGTATCTCGTGCCTTCAGTCCAAGGGTTTGAGGAGTTCTGATTACGATTTAAAGTAACCATTAGTCCAGGATACGCCCCATCATAATCCAAGGTTTTGAGGAGTTCATCTGAAGAAGAAGCGGCATCATGAACATCTTCTCGTTGGTTCCGGCTCGGGGGCTTTTAAAAGGGGCATTTCAAAAGGGACCTGTCCTGTAGACATGCTCCTTCCTACTGGGGACTTTGGGAAATAGAAGGCGGCTTAAAGAGACCTCTCCTATAGACATGTTCTTATTGTGTGGGTTGTTTTCACAAGGGACATAGGGAACCTTTGCTATAGGAATGTTTCTTTGTATGGTGACGTTGCTTGCCGCAATTGCGACTCTTCACATCGGATCGTTACATCCCTGACTAGTCCTGGAGCCAACGTGGCGGACAAAATTCATGTTATCCATTCTCGAAACTGCTGTAATTTACAACAGGTTTAGCCCTGCGATGCCACGAAAATGCACCGTCACGAACGTGACCGGAGCCTGCTACTACTGCCTACGCACCTACAACACAGCCCTTCTAGGAACTGGAACTAGAACAACTGACTATCAGCAGTGGCCAGCAGTAATGACAATAGCCATTGATAGAGCAGTAGTAGCAGCAGCATTCGCGGTGTAGCAGTGTAGTAGCAGCCGCAGCCGCAGCAGCCGCAGCAGCAGGAGGGTCTAGCGGAGCAGGAGCAGAGTAGCACAGTGGTGATAGTACTACCGCCGCTGCTGCAGTTACTACCCCTGCAACAGCAACAGCGAGGACAAGCACAACAAGAACAACGAGGACGAGGATACCAAGGACGAGGACAGTGTTTGCTTCTAAGATTCCACTAGGAAATTACTCTCATTGCCACAACTACTAGGTCGCCTTGCACCTACTAGGTCGTATTGTTTCAAAAGCTTAGACGGAGGCTTGAGTTTGTATCTCTAGACACAAGTGGGAAGTGCACTTTCCAAGAAAGATCTGAAATTAAGCAGAGCGGAACAAGGACCAAACGGAACGGAAGACAGTCGACTCAAATCATCAAAGTCCGTAGTTTTGCTGCTTGTTGTTGGGTTACACAGATTCCTTGGTTTGTGCTTACTAGACGACGAAGCAAGTAGGCATCATCCTGAACATTCGGATCAGCATCGTCCCTCTCTGACCCCATAATTACCCCTGAGTAGACCCATGTTTCCCCACAGTAGCTACAAGGATCCCTGCCGGGGCCGTTTATAAAGCTTCTCCGACTATCTGGGTTCAGACGTGAGGGTGTCAAAGCTTCCGTTGCAGGCGAATATCAACAGCCCGGATCCGAACTGAACAGGTAAACACTGGGGTTAAGGGTTTCAGTGAAAGTCTACAACACCACAAGATACTCACATTAAAGCCTTAACCTGCATGGCGACCTTTTTTGGGGGACACCTTCGAGCAAAGCCCGTATCTACTCGCTGGGTCTGAGGGCCAAAGAGTTCTCCAAAACCCATCCGACTCAATCCTCCCCAGTAAACGGGCACTCCCCCCTCAAAAGAGCATAGCCCCAAGATACTACCTATCAGTCTATATTGGAGGAATGTCTTGCAACTCCCAGCCAGTATCTATATGGGGGATTGTCAAAATTTTGATCCTTTTGGGGTACCCTAGATACTCGGGGCCGTAGTAGCGTGGGCCAAAACCCCCCATACAGTGTAGGATCTCAGTTAAGGGCTTCAGGAAATGTTGAGGGTCCTTGTCCGGGGTTCCCCATGATAAGGATTGTAGTCTGGGGGCATACGTGGGGTGTCCCTTCTTTCGGAACCCAACTGAATTTGCGGCATTCATGGAAAGTCACCTCATGTACAACCATGCGTAAGTTTGCAAGGAATATGCTTTCCCCCATAAACCCTAAACCTAAACCTACATCCTAAATCCTAAGCCCTAAATCCTAGACCCCACGTCCTAAACCCTAAACATCAGTCGGTCTTGGGGATGACTGAGGCTGTTCCATGGCTTTTGGAGGTTGTCAGTATCCTGACTAAGTCCCCCTGGCCTCAACCCGTAAGACCTGAAAAATACACTAGTTCTCCATGTTCTTTTCCATTCTTCTAAAGGTACGTATATGCTTCCTAAGTCCGCGCCTGATTCTCCAAGCTAGCCGAGACATCCTGAATCCCTAATTCACCCCAGCCTCCATTTCAATTTCCAATTTATTATCTTCTGAGTTTGATTCTCCTACCACAACATGCGCCCCAAACCCTATGTATCCCTAGAAATCCTAAACCCTTAACCTCTAAACCCTCCGCCCTATCCCTAGAAGCCCCTCTAAGAAATCCGCTCAGCTGGCCTCAGTAGCCTCTTTGCTGAAACCCCCGATGATCTCACCCTTCTGCTCTCCCCTGAGATCACGGGATATCTACCAAAAAATCCGGAAGGTAGAAGCCTGTTAACAGTAATAGTAATAGTAATAGTAATCGTAGAAGAGTAATGGTAATAGTAACCGTGAGCATAACCATAATGGCAATAATTACACGAACAAGAAGAATAGTCATAGTTACCAATGATGTGGTCCCAGGTTTGCCGTGTAATTCTGGTACTCAAATAAACTTTGAGAAAATTTCCGTAGATCTTTTTCCACATGCGTTACACGCTAGACCAATAATCTCACATCCTCAAAAAATGCTCAAAGATTCTTTGCAACGGCCACTAACCTCAACACGGAACTCTGAACAGGTATGGAGGAAATCTTGCACCAAGCTACCTAACCCGAATATTGGTAATTACACTATTTTGGGAATACTTCATGGTGCAAGATTCCCTCCATTAAGCAGCACCCTGTTGCTGAAACAGCTGGCTTGCTTGGAGGGTCTGGCGAGGGGATCCTGTTGCTACAAAGTTGGCTCTCAGCACCTGCAACACAAAGCATTTGACCTTTTGCCACGGGCTTACCAGGAGGGACCATCAGACCGTAACGGCCCTTAAGCTACTCTTAGACCTTCAAATTTCACATTAGGAACCCTAATAGAGTCTTTACTAGGGTTCCTAATGTGGAATTTTAAGGTCTCCTAGCCCATACCGGCACCCGAACCTAGATCCCAAGCACTTCATGGTTACATGGTCTGAACCATAAGACCCCTAAACCACGGAACGGAAGCCTGAAACGTGATCACCCCTTCCTCAGGTCTGAACCTTCGCTCAATGCCCCCTGTACAACCCTACACAACCCCCTACGTAAACCCTAAAGCCTAAATCCTAAGCCCGAAACCCTCAACCCTAAAACCCTAAACCCCAAAGCTGCCAAGCAGCTGGCCGAGACTTCGGCATGCCTAGCAGCGCTTTAGGGTTTAGGATTTAGGGTTCAGGGCTTCTGTTGGGGTTGTATGGGGGATAATGGAAAAGAAAATGGAAACTACTATACTAGGTTATATAGGGTTTAGGGTTTCTGGTGTTTAAAGTTTGGGGATAGGATGGAAAGAACACAGCACAGGGTTGGGTTGGTATGTGAGCTGTAGTCTAAACCCCTAGTATTCCCCTTCATAGCTTCTATAGTAGTCCCCTATATAGTCCCTATAGCCATTTTATGTTCAAGATTTCAGGTCTGCTTAGCATCCATGGTTGGGCCCTGCCCCCACCCATAAACAGTATATAATAGGGGCCACATGAAGGGCTCTGTATATAGTCCCCCTCAAGTAGATAGAATATGGCTTTGGGTATATTATCATAAGATATTATATACCCCATATTCTAGCTACTTAAAAAAATATAACGAAATTATGACTTTTACCCAACCGTTAATGCGTGGGGGCAGTACCCAAATCCAGGGCTACGAGACTATGAGGGTGGTGCCGAAAAACCTTTGCAACAAAAGGGGGTTTCCCCGAAGTATATGGTCGGGATACAGGGATATGTTTGGGCCTATATTGGGGTCCCACTGTTTATGGCGCGCACGCACAGGTACACATGTCCCTCAAAGCGCTAGATGACTCCATGCGCTTTAATTGCATAGCGTCATGGCCATTTCAACCCCTTCTCGCGCAGAAGCTTCTGACACATCAGTTGCCAAGGAGCTTCGTATCTCAACAATGGGCCTCCTGAACTCCACCCATCCTCCACTACAGCTTGAACCGCCCATGACAAATCCCAACCCTGAAGTCTGAACTCAGACTCCTCAACCAACACCAATCCAACTGACTTCAGAGGATTTTAGATGCAGCCAGGTGATGATCCCAAACCCTACATCCCAAAACGACTCTACGCCCTTTGTATGCAGAGTCCTACGCCCCCATCACTGGAGCCCTACTTCATTCGAGTCGGGGGCCTGGACACCCGCACCTGCTGGAAGCGACACCTGGGCAAAGCGACGAAATTCCAACAAAATGGACATCAAAGGTTTGGGGGCTCGCGGGCATGTTAAGCGCTAAGCGTGACACTGCTGAGGCACAGCGAATCATGCCGACGTTCTACTTTCTCCTCCCACAAAAGCGGGGTCGACTCTGCTGAGACCCTTCAGCCAAAATCGACCAAAGCCACTCGCGAAACACGCCCAACGCTGTCAGAGTCTACACCTGCCGAGCTCTCAGGACGGCAGTCTTTCCTAGAACTTACCCTAAGGGTCCGTGTACCCAATAATAAGGTACTTGGGTTTTGGATAATAGTAAGTATAGTACAGGTTTTGGGTAAGTATATGATTATTGGGTACTTGGACCCTTAGGGTTAAGATAGGGCGGCTTGTTCTGAAGTACCGGCTCTCTCTGGTACCCTAAGCAAAGGGGAAGAAAGGAGACCCCCATAATTTGGAACGACCCCTATGTAAGCTTGGAGGCTTCAGGCTTTGGTAGAGCGTTTAGGGTTTAGGGTTTTTGGTTTGAGGATCATTGTTGTGGGGTCTTGGCGTTCAAGGCTTTTGGAATCAGGGGTTGATAGCTTTCTCAGATTTGGAGATTATAGTCCCCCTGAAGTAGATAGAATATGGCTTTGCGTACATTATAATAAGTTTGCCATATACCCCATGTTCTATCTAATTCTATCTGCTTAAGGGGGACTGTAGAGCGGGGCAGTTTTCATATTGATGACATGAACCTCCCAAAGTTGAAGGAAGGATCCCGATTCAGGACTATTGACTGGTAACTGGCACTATTACTGTTACTATTACCACGACTGTTTTTTTGACATTTTTGTCAATGTCAGTAACTACTACTCCTATGATTCCTATTATTCACTAGTAATTTGACCTGATTATTTGTGGGAATGCCCTTGTTGCACGGCCCGGCTATGTTTCAATGTGCCGTAAGGGTCCTGAGAACAAGAGGGTTACTCCATGTCAATCAGGCCGGTACCCTTGCCAAGGCAATAGCCACACGAACAGGGTGCCATTCCTTTAAATCTGATGGCAATGCCCTGGTGCTCCAGCTGCCAAAAAAAAACAAAGGCTCTTGGCTTAGCATAGGCATCAAAGTCCTCACCCTAAACACCCGGCCCATCCCGTAACGTGGAATTTGCTCCCAAATGCAAGAAGATGTTCATTGGGCACGTTTACAGGGACCAGTTTTGTTTGTCAAGGCGTGGGGGACCGCTTAATATCTGGGGAGGAGATTACATTAGGGCTATAACGCTGCGATGGTGGGGGCTGCTCTGTGCAGCTCCAGGCGACAAGAGTCTGATTTCTCAGAGAAGGCTAGCTCAGAGTAGTACATTATGCTTCTCGAATGCCTCAGCTCAAAAGTCCCGTCCGGGTATTTGGCCCCTGCGTCAGCAGTAAGTAATCCCTGACTTTGGAGTATTCAGCCTCTAGCCCATGCAGCAGGTTTCAGAGATCCCTGCTCGTCCAGCTTGAAAGACGTGACTGCCGAATGCAGAAAAAAACCTCGAACATCATCATGTTGGTAGCAAGGGCCAAATGGTGCTGTATGGAGCTCGAAGAGCAAAGGTTCTCAAAGTTGTCTTGCGAGCTTTGCCCCGAAAAACCATAAACCCACCTGGCGTTGCTGTTGCAGCACTTTGTGTTGCCCGAGATGTGGGGGTCCTTGCATTCATGGTTGGAAATCTAGCGTTCGGAATGAAGTAAGGTATGTCCTGGGGTTCCTTCGCGCTCCGAGTTCCGGCGGTCGAGTTTCTAGATTTGGGGCTTGGATTCGGGATTAGAAAGGGTACGCTTGATGCTGTGCCTGCATGAATCAGGGCTTGTGGTTGAGGACACGGCAGGACATTGGGGCTGAGATATCAGAAGCAAGCGCGATGGCTCAGAGAACCGGATAGCAACAGAAGTTACAGCAGCAAATTTGGCATAATGGAGCCAACACGAAAGTACTTAACGTGAGATAGTCGATCTTATACCTTCTCCATGTCTAATGGAAAGGAATATGGAACCTGCAATGCAGAAGTGACACAGTGTCCTGGAAGCCCGCATGAGAATGTATGCAGCTTCAATAACCGGGGGGTCTTTCTGGTGGCTGAAACAAGTAGGGTGCTTTCTTAGAAAGGGAAACCAAAACAATGATGTGATCTTGCTCCGACTTGCCGATTAAACTACATGAAAAAACAAAGGATCCGAAGAACAACTCTGCTTCTGTACTCTTGATACCTAAAAATTCTGCATGACCTTACTATACCTACTAAGGGCATGTCATAATTCCTAAGGTTTAAAGTACTTGGGGTCATGCTTGACTTTCAGCATCCACCGTTAGACCTCATCCAGCTAGCTCATGTGGAGTCAATGAACACACTTTCAATGTTTATAAACTTTTTGAGAAAATGCTGGCTGGAGGTTAGCTCATGTCTTGTCCATGAAGTGGGCCCCCCATGACCCCGGTAGATCCCAGCAATTTGGCTAGCAGATTTGGTAGTTGATCAAAAATTATGTTCCAGAAAGGGCCGCGATGGATAGAATCATTTCCCCAACTTTTTTCCTTACACTACAGGATCCCTGAAAATACAAGGACCCAACCCGCCCAGAAGATGGCCTACTCCCTGTTTCCGTCTACTCCATGTGGTAGTTTCCCAAAATAGGGGGACCCCCAGCATAGATCGTGATATACTATAGTCCACGTTATCGCCCCCCTCCCCCAAAAGGCACCCCCACTTCGAGGGAACCCCTATGTCCAAACAGGGCTCAGCTGCATGATAGTATTCGAAGCATGGAATAGGAGTTGGGCCAGGAATACTCAAGCAAGGGCTCCCATGAAAATTTACTGGGAATTTGCACCATCAATAGCCTGGAACCCCTATAAATCCTCAATAACCCCAACTTCCATTTAGTTTTCCACGTTCTTCTGCATCTGATTCTCCCTGTTGGAGAGTAATGTCCCTAAAACCAAAACCATTGTAAAGTGGCTTCCATTTCATGCTCTGTGTTCTTCTCCATTTGATTCTCCATGACTGGGGTCAAATTCCTCAAGGAGGAGCCTGGCACCCCCCCCATATTTATGGAATCAAGGTAATACTGGAGAAGAAGCTGGAACATCAAAGGCAAGCTGCAATGGAAGCTACCTTGTCGTGACTATGATCCCTATGGCGACAGGCCCGAGCCCTGCCAAGATTCTGGGCACGCTGTTTTTCTGGCATCCTCGGATTGTCTGGTGTGCAGACTTACCATGGTGTCAGGACTCAGGGTCAGGGCAATGGTTTCCGGTGTAGCGCGTTAAAGATGACAACTGTCCGGTAAAGGTTGGATTGCAGGCATGCGGTGTAGACGCTACGAACTCGACTTGCGTTTTGAACTTGGAAGCCTGATTTAAGTTGCAGACCAGTCTGCAGGAGCATGTGGCATTACCAAAAACAATGATTTTGTGTTGCTACTGATAACTGTTCTAAGGTCAGTGCCTACATTCTTGAACTAATATATTCTCTGTATGTTTTGTCATGACCCGGATGTCCTCCGAATACCAACCGTCAACGCGGCATGTGGCATACTTGCTGATAGTTCTCTTGTGCAAGACAGAGCTCTTACTGCAACAGTTGCGTAGCTGGAGTATTGGCTAGACATGAGTACAGGATTTTCTTGCGAGCAATGCTGCCAACGAAGGTTGTCTATACCTCTCAAGATCTAAGTACCATATGTTGCGGCTACAGAGACTAGTAATACACGAAATAAAAAAGTTCAACGACTCCCATTTGTTCATTGCGGAGTTTGCAATGGAGAAGGCAGGATGGGGACCTTGATGGTAGTAACGTCAAGTCCTCGCAAAACCAGTCAATCGGAGGCGGGGTTGCGGATTTCAGTGCTGGTGATTGCGCTCGCTCCTACTCAGCACATATCGGATTTTTTGCGAGCTGGCAGACCACGTGCATGTAACAGCCATGCAATTGAATTTTCAATTCAGGACGCCGGCCTTGAAAGGATTTGGTCTGAGTGATGCCCTGAATGGCGCATGGCCCCACTGAAAATAAGGGCTTATGCAGAAGAATCTCACATAACAGCCTGCCCCTAACTGCAGAGTAGCCCATGGACGACTTTGTAAGCAACTGTTGTTTTGCGGCACGGACTTGTACTGAGGCCGGCACCTTTTACAACTGCTACACTCCCGAAAACCTGCAGTTCCCTACGCATCTCCACATACATCAAAGAGCGGAAATGTAACTCTGGAAGCTTGCGTCCTGAACATCCCCTTATACCCAAGTCCTTATCCTCAGCCATAGTCGTTAAGCCTGGCTTAAACAAGCCAACCCCAAATGATCTCCCCATATCCGATAGGCTACGTACTCCACAATTTTCAAACTCACCACTGTAAGGCCCAACCAGAATGTACACGGCACTCCTATCTTCAGACACCCTGAGCCCCTGATAGCCCTGAATTACCTTCACACTGTACACTCGATGTCCTGATGACACTCCGCAAAAGGCCTCGAACAATCTTCGCAACGTCTACCAAATATGTACACCGGCGACACGAGATGTCGCCGGTCATCTCTTGCGCCCCTGCATGATCGCTATATACCCCTGCCCCAAACTAGCACGGAACCCTCGAAAGAGCCCAAATAGGACTACCAGCCTTCCGGAATAGATCTACACGAGTTGCCCTATTATTCTGGGGAGAGTACCCCCCATAGAATGATTACAAGGACACGAACCCTAAACCCTACACTCAAAGGGTCCTAAACCCTAAGTTCCAAGCGCGCACCACATCCTCATGCACGCTCCGGCCAGGCGGCACGCAAACCCGCCGAAGGAGATGCGCTGGGGAGTTACTGCGGGCTGAGCCCGGTGTACCCGAAGAGTCCTCCAAAAGGAATGCCCTTTTTGGGGTACGGGGCAGTGGCTTCGGAGTAGGACCCCCCACCCCCCTGTATATGCTGGTACTATATTGGGGTCGGGAGGTGATTTTAAGGGTACGGATAAGAGTTATATTATGGTCTCAGTGCCCCTCCTGAGTGGCCATGCTCAACATCTTGGGGATACACGCCATGCATTCTCTCTCGGTTGGAAGATGCATTCTCAGTACCCGCAAGAGATATGTGAAGCCGCGGAAAGATGGTGATGCTGTCGGCAGGGATTCTACCCAAGTAAAGTGAATTACACTTTTGAGACGTACGCCCAAAGCCGCTAAATTCCTGATGGGCCCGAAGCCTTAAGTCCTGCACCCTAGCAAGCCGCTGTAGACCCAAAACCCTTATTGATGATGAACCCAAGTCCTAGCCTCGACTTACCTCACCTTCGCTTGGGAAACCCATCTACCTTGGCTGTTCAAACAGGACTGCTCATTATTCAGCACCCCCCCCCCACTTTCCGAACTCAATGTCAAGTTTCCCTCTTAGAGCAAAATGCAACAATATGTGAACGTGAACAATGAAGAATGCCGCTGTTGGGGTACGTGAAGGAAGCCTTGCTTAAAGACGTCCCCATGTCCGAAGCACCTCTCACTTGAGAACCAATCTATTTCATGGGTATTGTTGGCCTTCGGATGTTGATTTGGCAGTTTCCCAAAATAAGGGGACTCCAGTATAGACCCCAGAAGACTATAATCCTTATTATATATAGGGACCCCCAAAATAGTAGCCCTAATTTTGGGAACCCTCCATTCAGCTTCGTGGGACCAAGGCAACTGCTTTGGAAAACGAAGCCGGCCTCTGTTGGACTCTCCTCTCCACTGGCCTTTGTGGGCGTGGTGGATGACCTGGGACTGCAGGGCGGATAGTTCCAGGCTTGAGGGTCTGCCCTATAATGGGGTATGGTTTATGGTGCAGGATGTCAGTCTTAGATTTCCGGTCATATAGGGTCATTACAAGGGTGAGAAGATGCGCTGAAATGATAGCGGTGATGCTACACAGTCATGCTTACACAGACTAAGACCCAGAGTCTCAAGAGCCTGCTGGTATAGCAAGGCCAAAGAAACCTCCCTTCCACAGAATACACAAGAGAGGCCGGTATGGCTGCGGTTCAATGTCCCAACTGTTAAGTATGGTTCACTTGCTGTACTCCTCCTGATATCCGCACCCGCTTGTACAATCCCTAATTCGAGCATTGCCCATTAATCCTACAATGCCCCATAATAAAGGGGCTCGGGTAACCCTAAACCCAGCATGTAGGTTTAGAGTCATATGGGCAGGATGATTGCTTTGGGGACTGGATAACCAGCCCAGGTCTCCTTTCTAACCTACCATAAGTCCTTATATACACCCCGTCTTTCCCCGGCTACCGTTTGATTTTCTCTTTTCTTTTCCATGCGATTCTATGCTGTTGGGGTAATGCAGGATAACATCCCACTATATTACACCTATGAATTCTCTAGATTGCCTACAGAAAGGAGTCCAAAACAATGCAAAAGGTTCCCACCTCGATGGTATAACAAGATACAAAAATGAGGGGCCGGGGTACAGAAATGGAGCGGGGATGCGGTACCCTGTATCCCCAGGGTTGATAACTCTTTACACAGGAAGCACAGAGAAAAGTATGCCCATAACCAGTATAATACCGTGTCCATACAAGTATATAATTATATATGCACATATGAAAATATTTCTATTATTCTTACTATTATTCTATCTTCTACTAGGCCTTAGCTTTTTACGTTCTACTTTAGATCTCCTCACAATGAAAAACTGTTCGAGACTGGCTGGCCCTGCCCCTTTGCTGTTGGCCTTCAAAGGCCCAAACACCTCGGAGCACCCTACACTCGCAACATAGGCTTCAGGGTGTAGGGAACCTCAAATACAGCTCTACAAAGATGAGCATCGTCTCCTTGGAAGAGGAACCCTCAAACCCTGAGATCTAAACCCCACTTCCTGAACCCTTGTGGGTAAACATTTTGGCTACTTTACGGATCCATTCCTCCTTTCCCTACTGATCACCCTCAAAGCGTACTTGGAGGATCCTGGCGTCATCGTAAGTAGGTTAATAACGAGGAAAACTAGGGGTGTTATACGGCTTATACTGGCTAACTATACTTGCCAATCCCCCTGACCGCCAATACCCTTAGGTCCCTCTAAAGGGGCTTCAGGGATGTATATGGTGTAGAGTGTTCCTTAAGATGAATCTAAGATGAGGGGCTCTTATGGCCGGGATGTTGAAGGGATTGCAAGGGTGGTCCCTAGACAGGATTCTACAGCAGTGATTCAGGGAGGCTTTCCGCATGAGATTCCAGGATTTAGGGGTCTCCAATCAATTTCTCCTTCCTTCATTCCCTACTACCAACCAGGAGGTAAGTCCTACAGTAAACCCTTTGCATCCCCATTGAACCCCCCAGTTTCCATTCCATCTTCCAGTCGATCTTGCATTGGAGGCTCCAAGCCCGAAACCCAAACATAGTACTTCCCTACTAGCAATCACCCTATACAATCCCCATATAATCCCTAAACACTAGACCATAAATAGTAGTTTCTATCTCATTTTCCATCATCCCAATCTGACCCATATATCGCCCCTATCTAACCCTTACATAACCTATATAAGTAAGTTTGGGGAATTGTAACCAGGTAACGGCCGCTTCGGACTGACTGCGACAGCGACGGCGGTCGCCGTTGGAACCTTGGTAACATAGGGCTTAAGGCTTAAGGATTATAGTCCCCCTTAGTAGATAGAATATGGGGTAGATGGGGATCTCGCTATAATATACCCAAGGCCATATTACATCTACCTAAGGGGTCTATAGGGCTGAAGGGTGAAGGATTAGGATTCCATGGCTTCTTGTGGAGATCCTTAAATAGTACGGGCTATAGGGTTTCGACTGTGAAGGGGCCTGAACTATATGGAGTAGGGGCCCCTTTCAAGGGAGATCTGCAGTGTTCTCCAGGCACTAACGAAGCATTCATTGGGGAGTGCCGGGCGCAGTTGTTCAAAAAGCATTGAGTGGAGAAGGTCATGCTATGTGCCTGCCCGAATGTCATGTCCAATTGTTAATTAGGGTTCAGGTTCAGTGCGTACCCTTGAGGAATCCTAATCCAACATCCATTTGTAAAAGGTTTGTTTGAACAGCCGGAGGGGGAAGTGTCTGGGAAAACTTCGTGTTGGGCGTGTAACTGGGTTGCTGCACCATAAACTGGAACTTGTCATGAAAATACTAGGGGCCAACAAGCAACCAAGGAACCGTGCAAATCAGTTGCTAAAATGTCCGGCAATGCCTGCATGCCCAAAAGACCCCACGCCCCTAAACCATACAAGACCAGTTGCTGACATTCCCCCACTCCTATTGTAGACCCCTGATTAATAAACCCCCTCTCCTAAATAGGGATTATAATAGGGCTCCTAATACTGAGGCCCTTAACTGGAGGAAGTTTCTTAATCATGGCTCTACATTATTCAAACAACAGAACGTACAACCCTAAAGCATCCAAATCTCTCCCACCACAAAAAATCCTATACACCTAAGCAATGTCAGACCAGTTGCTGAAATGCCCCAAACTCCTAGACCCAAAACAACCCTACATCCCCAACCAATACTAAGACCATGGCCCCAAACTCCGGGACCCCCAAAGCCCCACACCCCCACAACATACTACGACGTCCAACTTCTGCAGCCAGGGCACTGCTACGGCATGACTTGCCTTCACCGGGCCAGTTGCCCTGGCGTTCCAGCCTGCCAGTGCTCTTAGGATTTCGGATTTTGCATTTATTTTAAAACCCCTGTGCCCCTTTAGGATCTTGGGGTTTAGGATTTAGAGCTTGGGATTCAGTTCTTCGGTTTTCTGTTGTTTCCGTTTCGCGCCTGATCTCAGCAGCCCGCAACTGTAGAAAGGATTTCACCCACCAACAGTGACCTCAAGGATCCTGGTTATCACATTTGCGTCTTGAATTTCTCCTGCTACACCACTAGGGTTTAGGATTCGGGGACAAATATTGCGTGGTGCCTAGCCTGGGGCTGGGGCTTGGCATGAGCACTTTTGAAGATGCCGCAGCTTTTGTGGAACTAAGCAATATTCATTCAACCAATATTTTGGGGAACAACAGGTGCCTTTTTCTTTTTAAGAAGCTACGCATGAATATGAGCTAAAACATTGGAGCCGCGTCTGTTGGCATGGAGCATGCCCAGTTCTGAAAGGAGGTTTGGGCAGGCGTGTTGGCCACGTATGGGGTTTTATGGGAAGTGTAACAACACGCAACTTCACAGGCATTGCGCGAGAATCATGTGCACCCGTGCACCCTTGAATCGTCTGTGCAGTTGGCGATGTTGGGGGTACACGAAGCTTGGACTGGAGCTCAGAAAGGTGGAGTGATTACGATTTTATGCTAGAGCAGGTGCCACGCGGCCCTCAAGCGACGTTGGAGAGTGAGACTAAATAAACCCTGGGCTGTAGGCCCAAGATGAGCAGAGTTGGCCTTGAAAGCCCTCTTTCTGCGGGAGTTCGCGCATGCTGCTTTTGATATTCCTAAAAGGAGACTATCATTAACAAATATAAGAGAAATAGTAGCTACAATGGGATAATGGAAAAGAAATGGAAACCAGGAAGCCACTGTGTAGTACAAGGGGACTATATAAATAGAAGGACGAAGGACCTCGAGCTCCCAACGTTGACTCCCTGCATGCGACATCCTTGTTAAGGTTTTGGGGTGTAGCTTTGCAGCCTTAAGCCCGAAACCAAACCCCTTTCCCTATCGCAAGCCCCCCACACACCCGTAATAACCAAATATTCCCAACATAGGAAGGATCACATGTACAATAGGGGGAAATGCTGATGATTAGGCGGGCTGTTTTTTTTTAGGCTGGAGGCATTGCGTAATCCCCATGCCCTATATAACCCCATCTCCCATTTCATTTTCCATCCACGTGATTCTCCACTATGAGGAAGAAAACGCCATGGTCAAAACTACGCCCGCGCGGCCTGATTGCCGGATGGGTTGCGTCTCCTCGCCCTCTGCCTCGCTAGGGGTCTGAGGTCTTTGGGCTTCGGTGTGGGGTTAGCGTTTTTTGGAGATTCGAGGCTTGGAAGCCCCGCAAGAACTTGATTTCCTAGCGGCGTTTGAGACTGCGTCAGGTACGGAGGTTGGGGTCTAAGGTTTGGGGCCTGCAAGACAGCAGGACAAAGGTCATTTGCTCCCAACACCGGGTAGACCACTTGCACTTCTTCAAAACAGGCAACAGATGCTAGAGAGTCCCAGACATAGGGGCCTAAACGGCTACAAATGCTGTTCCTCACAGTTTTTAAGAGTATTACTGAGGCCCCTGTGTTGTCGTGCATAGCGGCATGTATGAAGGAGACTTAGCACGGACAACTTAGAGGATCTCGACTTAACACTACCAGAGAACTGGCCCGATTACCAATTCAAAGGGGTAAATGGTAGTTTCCCAGCATAGGGGACCCCAAATATACACCCAAACAGACTATAGTCCTTATAGGGACCCCTCAGAAGGTACTCCCAATATTGGGAAACCCCAATTGCCTCCCCAAAACCTTTTCAAGCTGAAGCTGTTGCTTGCCTGAACAAACCAAGGAACCTAATACGGCTACCCTCCTTCCAAAGGGGGCTATATGTGGGGTGCCATTACTATGGTTTATGGTAGCACAAACTCTCAAGCAGCCAAGTGACATCATGCTTCTGCACGTGATCTGCCTGCTGCCTCATGCTGGGACTTTGGATCTGAGGTCTCGGGTTTCAGCAGTTGAGTGGGCCATTATAGCTGTAGGGTTTATGAACGTTCCACAGCCGCATGGTTTTGGGCCAGACCACTCCCATTTCTTGCAAGCAAAACAGTACACGCCTTGTCACGGACCCTCATCTCCTACTATGGGGGGTGTAAACATATGCAAGCATTCTGAATCGGGTGCTTATTCGGCGGTCGTTCCTTTTCCTTGTATCTTGGTCTGTCAATTAGGAATGCTTGCGCTTCGCCCTTGCACGGATCTTGCGCCAGCTGCAATGGCAAGGGTTTTACAATATCAGCTACTCAACCTGATCTCGAAAACCGTCCTCTTGCAACCGCCACATAGCTTAGGTTCAGCGCCCACACGGTAACAATCCTTAACAAATTAGTTGTGGAGCTTATTATCGGCACCTTATTGACTGTTGATGTACCTGGGCTGATCCTTCGCGAGGTGCAGCGGTGGGCAAATGGTCCCGCTTGAATCGAAGTTTTGCTTACGAATTAAATTTGCCTACTTTTCTTGGTCCTGCTGTGCTCGCATCCTCACCTGGCGGAAAGCTTGCCTCTCCTTCTTTGTTTGCTGCCTTCCCAATGTGGCCCTCTCCTTCCTTGTGTTTTGCCCGCCCAAGTGCACACGCGCTTGCTTGCATGCTCCTCATGTACTCAAAGATCCTACGTTCAAGCTACACTACAAGCCCTTGTGCGGGACCTTACATCGCGTTGCATGAGCTTCAGGACCCCATTTATTGCATGTATCCTACACTGCTCAAAAATGAGTAATTGCACCCCTAGACTAGACATGAAGGACGCCCAAAAAACTCCAACACTGAAGCATCCTGTGAAGCCTATAAGAAGCGCTGCCAATGCAAAAGGCTAGTCTGCAATACCCCTAGTCACTGGGCTCAGAGAAGCTTACATGGGAGGAGGTTCTAATGGGATGAACCAAATTAGGGTGTGACTAGATTTGACGATCGAGGGAACCGGACAACTGTTCACCAGATGTGTCCCAAACTCTTAGAGGCCCCTGCCCCCCAAAACGGTACCGTCAAAAGCAAAATCCAGCACCCTGCGCGCCGTTCACCCTAGTCTATGATCAAGCTGCGCGGTCTCTACCTGTCAGGGAGGTACAGGTGGGACGCTTTCAGGACTGTGGGGGTAGGCCTTACACAGCAGGCGTCAAGGGAAGGACGTGAGCCTGGATTTTGGGGATGTTGGGTAAGGCTTGTACGCATGTAAGCGGCTGCATGAGGGGTACGATGGTTTGGGGTTTTCGGATCGCAAGAGCTGGATTTAGGGGTGGAAGGTTGCTGGGATGTAGGGTTCGGCTCGTGCTTGAGGCTGGGGCTCGTATGTGAATCTGGGCTTGTGCAGCACCAAAAACTTTGGGAACGTAATCAGGACATGCAGTACTGCTAGGAGAGTCAAAGGCAATTTGCGGTCCGCCACTTCAGCCCTAATAATTGCAACTATTCGGATGGCTACATCTTAGGAAAACGCTTCTAGAAGTTCACAGAATGCAGCTGTGGCAATCCCGATCCCCTCTTCTACTGAAGGGGGCAAGAGACCTAATTCACCACCATAATCACGCATCAAGTCACCCACAGAAGGAATGGATGGATGGCGATGAATGCTTATCAGGGGATGATGCTCAGCGAGCAGGAATACCTGCCAGAAGCACAACACTGGCAGCATCTTCTGGTCACTTCGAAACACTCCCTGCCCCAAAAACTTGCGTTACGCGGAATCTTTTCCCCCTTCTGCGAACAGGGTCTGCATGCAATCAGCGCTGAACTAGGATTAAGATATAGGAAGGCAGCAGATTCCCAGGAAACCCACCTCAACAACATCAACCCTCTGAACCTTGGGCTGACAGGATGTTTTAAAACACAAAAACCGAGAACCCCGCAACTCCGAAGCCCTTAAGCCGAAGCCCAAACCAGAAGGCCGGGAGGTCCCATATCTAGGGGTTTATAGGGTCTATAGGGGATATATGGGCGTTTCCCGAACTTATGGGTACCTTTTTGGGGGTCCCCATAATAAGGATTATGGTATATTGGGGTCTATATTGGGGTTCCCCTATTTTGGGAAACTACCATATGGGCTTATAGGGTTTAGGGTTTAGGGTGCCACCTGCTGCTGGATCATCTGCTTGCGTCGATCCAGGAAGCGCTTGTAGTCCAAGGCCGACGAGATGACGGTGGTAAGGCTACCTCTGCCATACAGGGGTGTCCAAAAACCACATACATGGTTTGGGGGGGTTCTTCAATTAGTGAGGATCATAGTGGGCTAGGGAGGGGTCCCCTGATTTCAGCTGTGTTTTTAGGACGCACGGAGCCCCACAAAAATCAGCTCTCTTTGATTAGTAGGTTCATATACGTACGTGCTTCTGCTCATAAAAGTACATCTCTGTTGTGCTGTAGGAGAGGACTCGTCAAGCGGTCTATGCCTTATGGCAAGAGATCAATGAAATGAGTCGTGACCTGGTAGTTGGCCAACACGCCTGTCTCTGAACTGGCCACCGCAGTCCAGACCTGCTTAAAGATGTTTAGCTGAACTCTCCGCGCTTCAGACTCCACATACATCAGGCCCCAATTCTCAAAACAACTGCGGTGATCCTAAGAACATTTTCGCGCCCCGTTTAAGTCCTCGTGTTGGAGGTTATACATAAACCTCCGAAAAAGATGATGCTTCCAAGAAAAGACCTCGAGTCTAGGATTTCTTCGTGAGTGGCCGTTGACCTTCAACCCTTCAAACGCTGAAACTTACATGCTCTACCAGGCTAATAAGTAATGAATACCCGAGCGGAAAAGAAATGGAAAATGAGATGGACACTGAGGGCATCTGAGGAGTTCAGGGATCAGTACCAACACTACGAACATGACCAGCCCCTTTTTAAAGCACAGACCTGAGCCATGGCATGACCCATCCCTGCACTGCACTGTCCCTCTGTAACCCCACAGCCTCTTGGAAGGAAAGTATCCTATGGGCATCCCGTGTAACCATCCCAATAATTGAAAAGAGCAAAACAAAGACAGGGGAAATAAGCCGGTAGCTTTTTCAAGCCCTCCACAACCCAACCCTCTGCCCTAATCCCTAAATCCCTGGACCCTAAACCCTGAACCCTTGAACCTCTCATTCCACCCAACCCAAAGCCTTAAAACCTTGATCCCGAAACTCTGCAATCCCGCAACCCTCAAACTTTAGTCCTCACACCCTGGTGCCGGAACCCCATACGCCCTAGTCCCTATCAACCCTATAAACCCCAAACCCCAACTCCCCAAAAACCTAAACCCCTAAAATCGTCACCCCCAGACCATGAACCCCAAACCCTACCCTAAGTAGTAGCTTCCATTTTATTTCCCATTATCCCGGTAGAACCCTGGTATAGCATGATATTACCCCACTGGGGGTTTCCATTCTCTTTTCCATTATATAAATCTATACACCCTAAACCCTAACCCCCAATATAACCCTACACCCTAAACATCCCCCAACCAAGAGCCCAGTGGCCGTTGCCTTTCGCTCCATGGCCCTCGCCAGCGCTCTCTGGGCGAAGCGGGGTGGAGCCAGTGCCCAGGTCCTTGCCATCGCGGACCTGGGTGCTGGCCTTTAGAGTGTATATATATATATATAAATATTGCTTTATAGGGATAATGGAAAAGAACATGGAAACTACTATGTGGGGTTTAGGGTTTTTGTCACCTTTGGAGATACCTATGGCCGGTGTTCTAGTTGGGAGTTTAGGGTTTTGGGCTTTTTGTCAGGTTTGGAGATACCTGAGCCTTACTAAGGCCCCAAGTCGGCTAACTGATGGCCCAGAAGACCCTAAAGCGGCCAAAAATGCTTGTTCAACATGCTTTTCCGCTTACTTGTGAAAGCTTTAATAACAGAATTCATCTCTGCGATGTCGTTCTGAAGGATACTTATTCCAATCACTGCGTTCCGTGGACAAGGTTTCTAATGCCGCACAGAATACTGCGACGTGCCGTTAATGAGTATGACAGCCTTAGAAGGGGGACAGCCATGTTGACACATCCCGCGACGCCGTACTCTTCAGGTGCTTCGCGAGATCATCATGTGTTCTGGGAACTCTGTTGGATCCTCAACGAGATCCATTCCTTCCTTGTCCTTCCCTACCACAAGGAAACGAGTAAATGAACACCTGCATAGCGCATGCTAGCAAACTCTGTAGAACAGGTGAAGCACTTACAATGGCAAACCTCCACCACAGCAATCAAACTGCTCTTTGCACTCTTCAGCGTCCCAACACCCGCAATCGCATGCTGATCCCTACATAACCCCATGTCCGCCTTGACATTGCCGTGATCAGGAGGCCAGGGAACCGTAGCAGCGTTTCCACTCTGGTTTGTTCGTCGCTGGGAGGAGGCTGAGGGCGTCCTGAGCATGAGGATTGGGCTCAATTTCATTCAATTTGTCCGTCACCGCTGGAGCTACCGATTTGAGGCCTGAGTGTAGGCATGAGCAAGTATTGCGAGCCCGGATGCGTAGGTTTCTCCGCTCAACATGACATTGCAAGGCTAAGCTCCCTGGAGCCTGAGAGCCTCACACACTCCAAGCACCCAAGCCGCCACGCCCAGCTGTTACTGAAGACCTTGAAGTGGACGGAATCTGTTTGGCCCGGAACCATATGGGCATGAATAGTACTCCGTCCTGGAAGCAACTACCCCATGGGGTGTACCCGGCCTGGGGCTTGAATCATATTAACCCAAACCTCGCTGAACCGTGAATCAACGAAGAAAATGAGCTCCCATGATACGCTACGTGATACGTTTATCGTTGATAGAACACTTCAACTGTTAGGCCTATACATGGAGATTATATAGGGATAATGAAAAAGACAATGGAACCGAAACTACCATTTTAGGGATGCTGGCACCAAAATTCCCAAATGAGCGCAGACGGAATATGGCCTGCGGTCTTTCTATAGCTAGGGATTCGTAAGAGGACTGCTCGTTCTGGCGAAGCACCAGGACGAAAATGCACAGTGAAGAACATAAGTCTCCTTATCATCCTCAGATATTACACTGCCGTAGTTTATGCGCCGAACCTAGGTCTAATACTCACAAGGGTTTTGGGCCTCTTGGCCATCATCCATAATTAGAGCCCAGCGTTTTCAAGCCAGCTTGATAAACAAAATATATGTGGAGATCCGTGCATGAACCCCAGTATTGGGCGATTGAACCTACTCATGACATCCCCCCACCCTCCAACACCAAACATCCGGTTGTAGTATGAAGTCTAAACGTCCCCGAAACGGACATGGCACCAAAGTTCGGTCCTGCCGGGTATCTAACTTTCACAAGGTCCCTGTTCAGGCCGCGTTGGTTTGAGACAGGTCTTGGGTCGGGACGCAACCTGGACGACAATCCGTAAAGCCTGAACCAACAACCCTAACCTTTATCCTGAAACCGCATACCTTAAACTTTTTTCCCCATGCACATATAACGCCTCATCCCACAAGCCAAGCTAATGTAGAGGCCAAAAGACTTACCAACATCATTCCAAGGCAAGTCTCATCATAGAACTACAAATCAGAATTACCCGGAAAACCGGTTCTAATCGTTTGGGCGCCTCCAGTAACCAAATTCCAAGTGGCCGCGGCCGATTCGGATTCGACCGCCCTGCTGAGGAGACTCGAAGTGGAACCTGCCATGTTTAGGGTTTAGGGTTTAAGGTTTAGGGTTTAGGGTTTCGCCCATTTTGTTGCCGGAAGGGCTAGGGATTTAAGGTCTTGGAGCTATGATGTGCCAGGGTCTAGGACATTGGAGCTATACAATGACATTGCGTTTTGCCACTTGCATAGCGCAGGCCAACCTAGGGCACGTTCCGCGTGAAAGGTTCGAGGTCAGTCCGGGCACTCGTAGATGATCCAGCTAACATAATTAGGCTCCTTGTTTTTGAGCACCACTTCGCAGCTTTTCTCCAATGCCAGCAGAGGCTAGGGGAGGCCATTAGTCACTAGGCTTGTTTTAGGGGTTTAGGGTTGAGGGCTTATTAGGGTTTAGGATGCGAGGGTCTGACGTTTTATTAAGGTCTATACTTTAAGGGTTCAGCAAATTGTTAGTTTAGGGCTAGTGTCTAGCCGCTGGTATCGTGTAGCGGTAAACAGAAGGCCAGATATCAGATAGGTTTTAGACAGGGTCGAGGCGGTTCTCAATGTTCTGGGCTCTTTTTGGAACAAGAAAACAAGAACTACTTTTGAGAGGGTATTCATGGAGACTTCAGTCTTGGGGCATGTTCAGATTGCGGAATTGTGGGGTCACTTTTTGGGAAAATGGGGGGGGGGGGGGGNNTGTACTATGCATGTTCATCGGCTAGTGTGTGAGTGCAAGAGGAACGCGTGAACATGAAACTGATAACAAAGCTGTGTCTTAGAATGTCTGCTGAAGAGTCTGCACGGCGTCATCTCACCACTGCAAAATGGCAAAGTACCATCTATAGATTGAATCCCCACGAAGTCTGAATATTGTGGGGCAAGCGCAAGTTTGGTGCTGTCCCAGTCGGTCCCCATAAGCCATAAACAGCTTTTACCATCACCGTAAAATCTTTAATCTGTCCAGATACTTTTTGAAACAACTCCCGATAACATCTTTAGAATATGTCACCCCCCCAGACCTAGGCGACCCAGCTAGCACACGTAAACCCGCGGGCAGCTTCCAAGAACAGGGAAGGGGCCCCAGACTCACAACTCCACAGCCTGAATAATGACTTGGGCTTTTGTTGTAACTATATGTCAGGCTTGAGGTTTTCATTTGAAATCCCCTGTCCACTAACATTGGTGTGATATCGGCGGGTATGCATGCGAGCCCATAAGTTTTCCGCTATCTTTTGTGTTATAGTTTCTTGGTTGGGTGGCCGCCCGAAGCTTCTTGGGGTCCTGTTGTAGTACACGAAGAAGAACAAGACCGCACCAAACAGTACAATGCTTGAAGCTATTCTGCAAGTTTCTATGGCATGTCCCTGTGTTTCACGTATAGCGCCTAATACCACAGCATCCCCTAAACGCACCCCCAACAACACCCAGTATGTTTTCAGTACTTGTTCAACTGTCTGCATTATGGCACTGCCACTAAGAATGATCAAGGGGAGCTTGCTACCTGACTTAGAAGCAGCTTGCTGTTGGTGGGCCTGCGTCCCATCGCTGGTTGTGGCCGTGACCAGGACTGGCGTCTGCGACCTTCACGCAGAGAATCCCCAGCCGCCGCAGGTGGTTTTAGTCAAAACGTCTCAAGTTACACTTGCATAGTAGTGATCCTACGATCTTGGAGACATACATGAAAAAGAAACCAAGGCTGCGGGAGTTTGAGACTATATAGTCCCCTTTAAGTTGTACATAATATCTGAAGTACATAAGCTACTGTAGGTACTAAAGGGCTAGCGAAAGGAAGGCTCTTAGCAGCCTATTCAGGTAGCCAGAAGAGTTCATTCCTCTCACGATCAAAGGGGGGTGGGTGACTGTCGAGCTCCGCGCTACATACTATTGGAATTGGCAAGTATCGTACGCGTTCTTCAGACTGCCCTGAGGAAGAGTCAGCAGCAACAGCTTGCCCGTGAGTAGATAGAGTCTAGTTACAAGCTGCTACAAGCACGAAAATTAAGAGCGAAAGGCTGTTTTTCTCAAAGTGAATATGACTGCAGCTGAAAAAGTGATTATTCTAAACGCATTCAAAAAGCATGCCAGATTGTTGTATTTGGGTGCCTACAACGGTTGTGTGCGACTTAGCGTTCTAAATTCCAATTCAGAATAGGTCCCATAAGATTTCAGCAGAGCAATGCCTCCTCCAAGGCTGGGCGCGCATAAAGCCACGGGGCAAAATTCTTCCCAGGCTTCTTGAAGCTTGTTGGATCTGGTCTGGATTGAGTACACTAGTCAATTGAGGTCGCTTATTTCTATCACATTAAGATGCCAAAGCTACGTGAGATATGTTCCACTTGGCAGGAGCAAGAGCTTCTCAAGCGATAGAACCCAGAACAGGAAGAACAATCACAGCCTATGTAAACCCCACAGCTTGTTTAGAACTCGATCTTGCCTGGGAACGATACCACTACGCGGGGGGCGTTCTATGCGTTTGAATAGGAATTATATACGATAAAAAATGTATAGTGAAAGACCTGTGCCTGAGGCTCCCCAACGGACACCCAATACAAACCCGAAGCCAAAACCCTCAAAGCCCTGACCCCCATTCCCAAACCTCTGAACATTCCTAGACCACCCAAGTACCCTCCATAGAGCCCAAATAGCCACATATAGACTTAGAAGCTACATAGATCACTTTAAAGGGTACTTGCGGGCTCCTGGTTCAGCCCTGTCTTTGAAAGCCTGGCGCTCCCCGGCGGGGACGTAGCGCGGAGCACGCTGCCGATGAAGCGGGCACCTAGTGTTCTTGAGAAAGGATCCTATGGGAACATGTAGGGCCTTGACCTAGACAATGCATTCCAGAGGGTGTTCCGCTGGAAGATGTTGAGAAAGTCCCGTGTTGCCTTTCGGGATCCTATGTTAATACAAGGATCTAAACGCTCACGGGGGGGTTGGGCTGACAATTCTTTCGGGTGAAGTGGGGAGACCTCATTTTGATCAACCACCTACCATGATTTCAGACCTGAAAATGTTGGTCAAGTTCGGTCTACGCATGCCTGCCAGCCTGAATCCTTTCGTGGATGCTGCTATGACTTTCGAAGATTCTAGTGTCATTGAATGCAAAAAGAGACAAGACCTCAGAGGAAAACATGATATAGATCCGCCCCTGAGATACAGAAAGAGGCCTCAAGTCCTCAAGTACTGAGCATCTTTTGCAAGGCTTGTAACACGACTCCGCCACATTAGAAGCGAGGGAGGTCGGCATACTGTTGAGCATAGCAAGATGCCCCTCCACACAAGAAACATCTTCAGCCCAAAGCCCAGCATATTTCAACAGCATCCCGAGCCCTCTACAACAAGCAGCCATCATTGGGAGCAGGCGTTGGGGCTATCTCATGAGAACGACAATTTTCGAGACGTAGCCATATCCTTTTAAGATTCAAGAGTTTGCACTCAGAGATTCCATTGGCTGTCTGATGCATAGAGCTGCAATCAGGACATGCGCGTATTCATATAGATATCTGGGAAACTTTGGTAAAACCTTCTTCTTGACCGAATGCTGATGCGTCTTTTCGGGCAACCTCCAACAAAGCCATAATCTTGAGCCAAGCCATGATGAACTATCGGCGCCTGCAACTGCAGCAAGCTCATGCGTACACGTTTTTCTGAGATTCCTTCCCGCCAAATCCTGAAGAACCGCCAGCCATGGCAAGATCCCAAACTACCAGTATAGAACTCTTAGTAGAGCCTGGCATAGTCCCTGCGTAATCTCCCTACGATGCTGAGACACCCCTATTCCCCAAACTCCAAACTGCAAGCCCTAAACCCTAAATCGTAGTTTCCATCTCATTTTCCATTATCCTTATAAAACCCTGATAAAACCCTATATAACCCTATATAACACCTATATAACCCTTATATAGCCCCTATATAACCCTTATATAGCCCCTATGTAACCCTGATAGAGCCATATCTTTCAGTGATCACGACAACTTGCACTGCCATGGCGCTTCCCGAGCTCGCTGAGCCGGGTCGAGATGAAGAGCCTGGGGCAATCTAGGGTTTAGGGGTTTAGGGTTTAGGGGTTTAGGGCTTTAGGGTTTCTAGAGCTAGGCAGGGAAAAGCTTTCAAACAGGTACTCTCCTCTAGTTTCTTATAGGTAACAATCTATAACCCCAATATACCAGGGTAGTTTCCATTTTCGTTTCCATTATCCCTATATATAACCGCAATATACTATAGTAGTTTCCATTTTCTTTTCCACTATCCCAGTGTTTCGTAACTTGCCAACACAGATCTAGAAACCTCATGGGTTTTGTCCCTCTTGCACGGCATGCTGTGACGTGCACATGCAGTGATAGGGCTTGGCGGTTTAGGTAATGTTCAGACATTCATGCCTTTCAGGTTTAGGTTTGAGAGGCCCGGTTTAGGGGTTGGAGTTTGGATGTCGGGCTTAGGGATGCAAATGGCATCGTATATCATTACAGCTCTGGGGTAGCTTTTGACATACCTGGCAGCTTTCCTCACCCCAAACACCGCATACTCCCTCGATACGGATACAGACATAATTCAAACACTCCTGATTTCAGGGCAGCGCGTGGTGCAGAATGATCCAACAACCATCTGAAATATTGCGCAAGGAAAGGCGCCCGTAAACAAAAAGAGATGTTGTCAAAATGACGGTCCGCACTAGATTCCTAAACGGAAGAGATGCCTAGCGTACACTGAAATTGTCAAGCATGTCAGCATGTCTGTCAAGGAAATTCCGAGCCTTAAAGAAAGTGTGGAAACAAATGCACAGAAAGCTAAGCCCGGGATAGAAAGCGATTTCCTAAAATCAATGGCAGGAGAGAGCAATAATCTACTCGAGTAAGCCTTAGCCCCCCCAAAACCGTTAGTAACGCTGTCGTTCGTCCCTTGATAAGCCCCCCACCTCGCTCTCCATGCCGCCGGTGTGGAGCTTCCGATCCAGCCCCTACGGCGCTGCCTTGTGTGGTGGTGTCGGGGCATACTTGTTTTCTATCCGGTTGCCTGGTATTCAGGCGGGGTTAGGGTGTAGGGGTCAAGGATTGAGCTGCAGTAAACTACACAGCCTGCCTTTCAGGCACTGCAGGAATGCGGCTTTTGAGTATTACCCCCCTCGCGGCCAGTACTGGTTGTGGGCGCAAGGCATTAGGGCGTCAGGCTTGTCAAGTTTGGCCAGGCCCCAAAGCCGCAAACAAACTGGGAACTAGTCTCTCCAACAATGGGACAAACCTGTGGTGGCATCCATATCCCCAAGCTGAGGGGCCTGCAGTATACCAGGTTCAGGAAACACAGCAAACCTAATGGCAATCTAGCTAAACAAGCGTTTTCTGCTGAATGCTTCAGAGATGCTTGGTCGTCGACCTTGCGTGGCACTTCCAGATCTCTTACCTTGGCTGAAAGTTGCTAAATACAAAGCGCAAGGAACCTAGAGGGCTCGAAAAGGATTCCAGGCGTCCCATATGAGGGATTATTTTGCCCGGGCATTTGGCGATTATGTTTGGCAACCTGGTAGCAAACTTCCACAACATCACATGTGATCCCTTTAGTCAGTTCTCCCGAGCAAGGGTCTCCCATCTTCAAGGGAAAACTGTTATCCCGGGCTTGAAGGTTCAAGGGTGTGGTGCGTCTTGGCTTGGTGTACTAAGGGGCCCCTATACAATCCCAGTTTCCATTTCATTTTCCATTCGACTCTCCACTATTGGGGTATAATATCCCTATATAACCCCTATATAACCCATTACACTAGTTTTCATTTTCTTTTCAGAGGTGATTCGTCCTAGAAACCATTGTCTCCATTTGATTTTCCCATGTTGGTTCTCCATTGTTGCGGCGACATCACCCTTTCAAAGCCCCCATGCAACCACCCTAGACCCAACCCTCTTTAAAGCACCCATAACACCACCAAAAACCCAACCCGTTTGAAAACCCCATAAAACTCCTAGAGCCCCTTCCAAGGGAACCCATAATTAACCCAACCCTAAACCCTATATAGTAGTTTCCATTTTATTTTCCCTTTTCCCAATATCACCACTAGTATATAACCCTAATATAATCCCCTATACTCCCTGTAGTTTCCATTTCATTTCCATTATCCCAATATAACCCCTATATAACCCTAATATAAACCTATAATCAACCCAGACCAGGCCGCTGTTCCGACTAGGGCGTTCGCCCCCGGCCGTGGCTCGGAGATTTGGTGTCACTGTGGCACTTCCTTTGTGTCTCGGATTTGTTGGGTTTAAGTTTAGGGTTTAGGGTTCAAGATTTAGGGTTTAGGGTTTAAGGTTTAAGCTCGAACCCTAAACCCTAGAGGCCCTAAATGGGTGGCTTGCGGAGGGAGGGAAGTCTGCAAGTGCTGGGCCCTGAGGATCTGAGGTTAGGTGGCTATTATCTTGTTTGCATTCTTAGGGTAGAGCCCCTGAGCCATCTTCGGCGTTGTCTGTGTAGGTGGCAAGAGCCGGGAAGGCGAAATCCAGATAACGGAGTGGTCCCCAGCATTTCCGACTTCCTGCCCTGCGTTTCGTCAGGCTACAGAGAGCTTATTCGCAAATCGTGGCAACCTATTATATGAATATAAGAGGCGCGGGCTCAGAACTCATCATGCGTGGTTGCATGGTTCAGGGGTATGTGATCAAAAGCTGAGGGCTCAAGAAATCCTGGTGGAGATTGCTGACAGTCAGCTCTGGCTCTTGACCGTCGATTCTGGAACCTGAGCCTCCCTGAACCCAGAAGCCTCAATCAGGGCTCACTTTCTACTAGCTGGGAGAGAGATGTCAGTTCCCTTGTTGCGAGTCGAGGTTCTTTGGTCTTGCCACATCCTCGGCGGTTGGTGCACGAAGAGCATGGCCTTGCCATCCACAGCTTCGGAACTGTGGCGTTCGGGGGCTTCTCAAAACCGTGGGACCCTTCTTTGGTAAGAGTATGCTCCTCTGTGCGCCTGCAAAATGAGCACAACTAGAAGTGCACAGCCGCTTGTTCGTTTGCCAGAAGTAACCCCCAAAGAGACTTAGAGCAGCCAAAAAGCCCCCCCTCAATACTCCCTGAACCAATGCCCGTCATTGAGCCCACAGTCTTTTCCCCGCACCCGTCGCTCTTCTTAGTCCTCTGCTGATGGGAAATCAGTGACAGGCCTGCTGCAACGTGTACATTACACGTCTACTCTTTTCCTTCCGGAAGTCGGAAGTCTTAAACCGCACCTTGTGTCCCTGAACCCCGACCCCACAAGCCAGTTCTCAACACCCAAGCCCTTTACCCGATCATGCGCCTCGGGTGGGCGCTGGAGGGCCTGGCAAGCCCCATGTAGAGGCACAAGGTGTCTAGGCTGCTGGTGAGGGGCTAGGAGGGCTTAGAGTACCTGTAGAGGGGCACTGAAGCCCTAAAGCCCTAATCACTCTGAAGCCCCAGGTCTTCCGGACTCATCGCTATGTACCGCAGTCCCATCATAGGTAGTTGGGATTCTTATGAGACGCCTGATCTTTGCACTCTTGTAGGGCCAAGTCAAATGTCTAACATGCCTACCTTTGAATCCTAACCCCCACTCCCAAAACCAGCCTTAAACTCAATCAACACAAATACTAGCCCCACCAAACCCTAAGCCTTAGGTAGGCCAGAAGCACTAACAGTGAGCACACATGGGAATTATGGCCCCTACGTATTCCTATTAGACCACTCATGTTGCACATGGGGCCGAACCCAAGCAAACCCCAGAGCTCCTCAAGTGTTTCGGCCCCATCCTACTTTAACCCTAACCATGAAACCCAAACCAGCCTATTTTTCAGGAGAAAGCGCGCGGCAAGTTTTTAACCGCGATCCACCCGAGCCTGCACGGCTCACGGAGGATTTGTTTTTCTCGGGTTTTGTTAGTTTCGGGTTGAGGGCTTAGGGTTTGGGGTTTATAGGTGCAAAGGTTTATGGTTTTTAGGATCTAGGCTTGGAGAGTTTAGGGCTTACGGGGAGGTTGGTTTTGAGATTCAAGGCTTTGGGTTCAGGAATAGGGAAAGGGGCAATCGTAGTCGCCATATGAAGGTTTCAAGAAAACAGGCTTGTAAAAAGGCTTGCATATTTTGAGATACATAAGCGTTTTCTGGAACCCCGCCCATAAATCCCGAAACAATAGCCCTGTATGCTATTCCTGCATGCCTTTCAAGCCTCTGGCAGTTCTGGAAGTTGTAGGTCTTTTGCACAGAATGTACAAAGGATCTTAATCAGGCAATCTAATATAGGCCTCTAAAAAGATCTCAGTGGAAATGTTCTTTTTCCGCTCGCCTGTCGCAAGGGCAAGCTCTGTCCAGGGATTCAGAAGCGGGACCCTGATGTTAGGGAAGCAGCCAAACTGTTTGTGAGGGCACCGAAAGTATCCTTTAGAAAAAATGGAGAACCTCCGACCCTCATTGGAACCCTTCCTGCCAGTTCCAAAACGAGGTCGCCAGCTCTATCTCGGAAGAAGCGTCACCGGTCCAAAACCACAAGTACTTGGAACCGAGCACGGAATGCTCAGGTGGAGGCAAACCTTTTTCTCCCCTAAAGGATTGCCCGACATACATGTGTACACATCTTCAGATAGATGGCCTGTATGTACATACAAATTACATGTGCATAGATACGTATATGTAACTATATAGATGTGTGCGTAAATAAGCTTACATACATGTCCTCAATCCTCAACCCCCCCCCCCCCGAAATCTCACAAGGACAACAAGAAGCAATACTTTACAAAATCCTTCTGAACATTGGAAGATGCGCCCGGCAGACGGGATTTGAAGGGTACAAAACATGGGACTTACTTTTGAAAACCCTGAACCCGAGGCCAAACAGTCAAAACATGCTCAGGCACCCTCTCCATTCGCGCCGCAAGCCGCTGAGGAGCCAAGTTTGAGCCGAAGTAGCAGCGTTTGAGCGTAGGTTATGGGAGGCCACAAGGGGAGGGAGGAAGGGGGTTTAGGGGCAAGGAGATCCATGTTGCCATGTTAGGGATCTAATCAGAGTGTGCCCAGTTAAGCCAGCCAGTTGGGCGTAGTTGACCAAGCAACTTCGGACTTCAGACTGGTTCGGGGTATAAGGGGATCTTATTATGA
>CAJNIZ010043597.1:36211-55314 GCA_905231905.1 Symbiodinium pilosum | reverse complement strand
TTGGCGCACGACTCTGCCAACACCCAAGGTGCAACAGGGTATTGGTATGTAGGCAAGGCCGAACTCTGAAACATGGAGTTAGGACGACTCGCGCTACCCCCCTCTTTATGGGTTCTGGGACGGGGGGTTCTCATGTTTCTGGAGCCTGCAATGCCACATAGCATAAACTATCAGGGGTGTGGATTGAATGTGCAGAGCTGTCTCAGCATTTTTGAGGCGCCGTTCAAAGGACACTAGAACGCAGACATGTGCATGCAAAAAGATACAGTGATGTAGAAGTCTAAGTAGTTGCCAATATGATGGTTAAGGGTTCCGTGCTGGACAGGACGAACGTGATAGGATTTCAGGGCTTCGGTGTTTGCGGCGGAAGCTTTCCGAGATGGCTCAAGTTTGCAGATCACTGCTCGCAGCTGGGTTTAGGGTTTAGGGTCTTTCAATTCAAAAAGCGCAGGGCAGCATTGCAGGGTGTAGCGATCATCTATCAAGAGCTGTTTTTTCTTACATTTCTTGGAGTTCTGTTCGGTATCTGTGATTTTACGTACAACCCAATCAGGAGTATGAAGTGTTGAATCTGTAGCCGTATTCCCGCGAGGAACGAGTTTTACACTGGGGGTTGACGTGTTTAGATATTTCGTTGTTTTGTGCGTGCTGGCTCCCCTCTTCATCTTGTCTCAGCACAGTGCGTTCAGACCCCTGAGCACTGCAACCCACCTTTTACGGTTCTTAATGGAATCCAGCTCTTCACCCTAAGACCGAAGCCTGAATCAAGCCTACAGTCCCCTTAAGTAAATAGAATATGGGGTATATGGGGATCTTAAAATACCTATATAGATTTTCTTTTGTAACACAAATTTGCGTCCAATGATGTTTTGATATGTTTTCTTGTGGATTGTGCTGTTTTTTTGGGGCTCGTCCACACTTTGTCGGAACCGGGTTTTTTCGGAAAAGGGCCATGGTTGCTTCCCGCACTCACTGCTTTCAGATTTACTCGGCCACTTTTGCCCGCAATCCGGCCGCAAAAAGCCGCTACCCGGCCGCAAATACCCGCAACCGGCCGCAAAACCGAAAACAGTATCAAACAAATGCTTCACGCTTGAAGGTTCGAGCTCTCTTTACTCGAAACGGACACTTTTTTCATGCCGGATTTTTTTTTGCGTTTGTCAACACAAATT
Source organism: Symbiodinium pilosum (assembly GCA_905231905.1). Lineage (NCBI taxonomy): Eukaryota > Dinophyceae > Suessiales > Symbiodiniaceae > Symbiodinium > Symbiodinium pilosum. The sequence continues at coordinate 54,142 of CAJNIZ010043597.1, read as the reverse complement.
TCCGTATCAAATGATTCTGTAGGTAGTATACCCAAAGCCATAGTCTATTTACTTAGGGGGACTAACGCTTGAATCCTAAACGGCTTGTCGCGAAAACTGCAGCAGGCCCAGTAGCCTCGTAGCTCCGCGAATCCGCGGGAAGGGACCTCAGTGCCCATCCCGTATTTAGTCGCTGAAGTGGGGTCTCTATAGCCCTAAACCCTAAAAGCCCAAAGCCTAAACCCTGAGCCCCAAGCCCTCAACCTCTCTTTCTAATATACTTTAAACATTGATGGGTTCCTGGGCATAGGCCCAAACTTCCTGGGCGTAAACAAAAAATTCGCGTGCATAGGCCCGACATTCGTGGGCATTGTTGGGCTTATGTTCAGGCTTTATAGGGTGCGGGCATTAGGCTTTGGGCTGTAGGATTCGGGCTTCAGGGTTCGGATTTTAGCCCTTAGGGTTCTTTAGGGTTTAGGCTTTAGGGGCTGGTTTCAAGGTTCGGCTCTAGGTTTGGATTTGATAGGATTACATTGAGATATTTCCGGATGTTTTTAGGACCCCAATGGGCGGGTGCGTATATTGCTGTTGCTTGAAAGACCTGCTCATTAAATGAATGCTTGAACTTGAGATGCTGAACCCTCAGCACCTAACCCTGAACCCATAGGCCCCTTGTGAGGACAATATTCTTGGGATGTCGTGTGAATTTCAGGGTAGAGGGTGCACCTGAGAAGGTTTTTGAGCTACGTATCTCGGGTTTAGGGTATAACCCTAAACGCTCTGGGTTTAGGGTTCGCCCTCCAACCCAGGAACAAAGCCTGTTTCTAAACTGGGTCGCTGTTAAGGAACTAAATTTGCGTTACCAGAACGGGTATATACCGTAAATCATAATGTTAAGGAACTAAATTTGCGTTACCAGAACGAGTATATACAGTAAATCATAAGATTCCCCCAATCTAGTAACTTAGATTAAGTTCCTTGACAGCAACCCAGTCGAAAGACGCACCCAGGAAATCCGCCCAGACCCTTGCTCCCTGAGCTGCTAGCTAAGCCGTTTCCTCTAAGCCTAGAGCCGGAGTTGTGGCAAAACTGGCCTTTGGTTAGCCCGGAATGAAGGAATGGAAAAGAACATGGAAATTACTATAACGGCTTGTATAGGGACTACTATGAGGATCCATTCCTTCATTCTGAGACCCTAAACCCTAAACCCTATACTATAAGGATCCATTCTTTCATTCCCAGCTAACCAAAGGTAAGAACATAAAGGAGGCGGACGAAATGCGGGAAAGAGAAAGAAAGAGCAACACCTTTGGTGGGGCTTTTCCTACCTGAGCCCCATGAAGAAGATACAGACAAAGAAAAACCCAAATGAAGAAGATCTCTGAGAATTCTGAGGCCTGGGTGGTAGTGACGAACTCCATCTTTATTGGCATCGAAGTCCAGAAATTTGGCTCTGATTTTTAGGTCTTTAGTTTATATTTCTAAAGGTTCAGGGCTTAGGGCCGAGGGCCCGGCTCCGTCAAATTTAGTTCGTGTTTCTTGTTTCATTTAAAACCACCGCAAAAGTAATAGAGGGCCTAGGTAGTGTCCAGGGCTTTTGTGTTTGCGGTGCGGCGACGCGTGGTACCGGGGTGTTGCAGTCGTGGGAACCAGGGCTCGCAGTTCTTCATGCTTGGGGCCTAGAGGACCCCCCACCCTGTAATAGTGGCATAAAAGGAATATAAGAAGACCCTAAACCCTTGAACCCTAAACCCTTAAACAATAAACCCTTAAACCCTAGTCCCTATTATCCCTTGTAATCACTTTACGAGGTGCACTTCATGAGCACGTTCTCACCTCTTCACTGCTATAGACCATACTGTAGTCTCCTTAGGAATTTATGTTCAACTCTTTTATAGTATGACCCTAATGGAATTATTTAACATACTAGTCTATTATAGGTTTAAGGAGACAGCATAAGTGAGTGTAGGGTTGCTTGTTCTCAAGGGAAGGGTTCGCTTTCCTGTTTGAACCGGCCGGCCGCGGCTTGATTGAAGCATCCTAGGTGCGTAGTAGTTTATCTAGGATACTACCGCATGGTCCGCAATAAAGAGTAAGATTATTATTATGATTTTTTTGGGGTGTGTGTGTGTGTGTGTGTCCAGTATTTCCCAACAGAACATAATCTTACTTGGTTCAACCAACATAATAACCTCACCTGAATATCTTCCGCGACGCCTTCCCAAGGGCCTCATTCGCTCCCGGTCCTTCCCTTGGGCCCTTCAGCCCTAAACCCTAACCTCACATGAGCAGGGGGATACTAGGAGTTTAGACCATAGCTTGAATTCCTGGCGCAGTGTCTTACTTGAAGCCTAAACCCCTGTTTTGACCTCCCCGCATGCGGATTTAGGGTTTAGGGGGATATACATACACGCGCACACACGTATATAGCTACGCATATGTCTATTTCCATAAATCATCAGTTTCCATTTCATTTTCCATTTTCTTGTCCATTTGATTTTCCAGTACCGGGTTATACGCCCGGAAAAAGACGTCAGGATCTGCTGAACCTGGGTTTATAGGTTGAGGGCTTAGGGCTCAGTATTTGGCCTCCTGAAAAGGGGAAGTGGGAAGCTAAATGGGGGCCAGAATCAGTGTACATAAGCGGGGTTTCCCAAAATTAGGAGTACCTTTTAGAGGGTCCCCATAAAAAGGATTTTGTCGTTTTGGGGCGTATATTGGGGTTCCTCTATTTTGGGAAACTGCCACATACTTGGATGTTCCCGGCCCAAGCTTGCAGCCTCCTAACAGGATTCTAATTGCCTTTGAAGTGTCAGTTATAACTGAGTCCTGAGTTAACCCCTGAATCCCCATGGGCATCTATTTATATAGTTACAAATGACTATGAATCACCCGTTCTTTTGCATCTTCTACTTTTCTAATTATTTGATTAGTTACCCTGAACTCTCCAGGCAGGCGGACTCAGTAAGAAGGTTAGCATTGGGGATAACCTGGGTTACTACACAGCTTCTATAGGTTAGAAATCTACTTCTGAATTTGTCATGAGCCTCTCAGTCGTGGAAAATCATTGTCCCTAAACCCTACACCCTAAAGCCTAAACCCTAAACCCTGAACCCTAAATCCTAAACCTCCTAAACCCGATTCCGAGGATTGGCTTGGACAACGGAGGTATCACTCCAGTTTCGATCCAGGCAGCTGGTTCTAGGTTTAGGGTTTCGGGTTTAGGATTGGAGACATGCCTAGCCCCCAAACCTTACATGAGCTGTAGTCTAAGCTCCTTAAAAGGGGGTTACATAGGGGGTTATATAGGGGAGTAATATAGGGGTTATCCAGGGGGATATTAGGAGTTTAGCCTATGGCTCACATGAGGTGTTTTCGGTCAGAGAAATTTGGAGGTCGCACAGTTTGTCTCATAGCCGCAACGAGAACCTGTTGATACTTTGCCGACTTTGCCTATGATTTATAGAAGTCATAACCAAGACAATCACTCTAACTAGAACCTCATGAAGAAGGTGGGCCAATCCACCCCTCCCTGAGGCCTTTCAGTACTTCTATACTGCCATCTTCGGCATCGAGCTTGCCATGCGAATACTGGCCTTTGGCAGATCTTTCTTCTGGTCAGAGGAATGGCTTTTCTTAAACTTGGGACCCCATGTTGTTTTTGACAAACTAGGCTTAAACTTGGGGACCCCCGGTTGCTTTTGACAAAATAGGGGTAGACATTATCCTGATGGTGTGGTGCACTGGGCTGTGGTGTAGGGACCACGGTCCAGGGCTAGGGCTTTGGGGCTCGGGTGCGCTTTTCTGTCCTTTGAGTGCTGAAAGGTTGTTATAGGAGAAGGGGTTTCCGGGATGTGGTTTGAGTTTAGGAATGAATGTTTTCTTTGTCATGCAAGCGGATCCTGAAGCAGGACATTTTGCGTTGGTATAAATCCCCGTTCAAGGCGCAGGGTTAGAATGTAAGGCTTCGAGGGGAGGAGGGGGAGGTGCTTCAATACAAAGGGGCACCGGACTTCGAAAAAGCCCCAGGATCTGGCGGTGGCAAGGTTCTTTCGGTAATCAGGTTCTCGTTCTTGCTGCATGTTGGCTGTCTTCAGCCGCGTCTTACACAAAGGGACAGAGAGGGTGAGAGTGACAGAGCGAGACGGAGAGAGGGCAGTTACTGTGGGTTGACGAAATCTTGCACCACCCTAATGATGTGCATTATACCCTGGGAATTGCAGTGTATTGGGATTAAGTGGTGCAGAAAAAAGCTTCCTAGACCCATGGAAGATGCTCTACTTTTGCCTCGCGCGCGCCCAACCCTAAACCTGCCCTGAAAGGACATTGGGGGTCAAAAAATAGACATGCCCACCCTAAACCCCTAAAGCCTCTTTATCGATATCCTTTGGGTCGACATGGTGCCTTGTGGGAGAAGCCCACTAACGATGAGTGTGTCCAAAATTAGGGATACCTTTTTGAGGAGCTCCTATAACACGGAGTATTTTTTGGGGGTCTATGTTGGGGGTTCCCCTGATTAGAGAACCTACAATATCTCTCTGGGCTTTCCAATGGCAAAGGTTTAGCCTGCTCTAGCTACAGGCCTCTTGTGGTTGTTGGTGATTTTGGTCTAGTTCCTGTTGGGGTGGCGGCCGTTGGATTTGGAGGTTTCCATTCCAAAAGAATGGGTCTCTCTTTTGAGGGTGGTTCGTCGCTGCCAAAGCAGCCGCAACCGCCACCACAGCCGTAACCGCAACAGCTGACGCAACCTACCTGCTTTCACTATCGTGGCGACAATCTAGGTGGGTAAAGCCCAGATAATAGCCAGGTAATATCTTTTGGTCCCTCACAGAATACCATTGTAGATTACCACAGTCTGTTGTGATATGCCTACCTAAGCTTAGATCCCCATCAGGTTCTCTGGGGTTTCAGGTTCTACGTCTTCGGGTTCTATCCTGGGTTCAGGGAAAAGAGTTTACTCAAGAGCTGGCAGGACTGGATGTGGAACTATTTGGATATCTTTGTTGTGCGCCTTGGCCAGCTGTTTCAGCGGCTACCGTCGCAGTTGAACGTCATTGTTTAGGGTTTAGGGTTTGCTTTATCGTTATTATCGTTATTGTATAGGGCTTAGGGTTTCAGCATGTTTCAGCAGTGCACGTCGTGGCTAGGCAGGGACATCGTGGTGCTGTGTTGAAGTTTCAAGAAGTCCCAGGTTCCTTTCATAATTAACTATCCGAAGATTCGCTATAAGAGGGATCGGCGTTACTCTGATGGCCGAGGCCGTTCGTGGTGACAGTGTGAAGACTCCCTGTATTTCAGACTTACTGAGTTACTTGGTTACTTGGCATATGTAGTTGAAGGAAACGATAACCGTTCAGACTTCTAGGGTCTTCTACATGCTTTTAGCTGAAGTTAAGAGCCAAACCTCAAGGACCATCGATCCTCCCCCAGACACAGGGTTGCCGGAACATGTTCCAAGAAGCAAAGAACGGCATGATGGGTCTCTTTAAGGGCCTAAACCCTCAAACCCTAAGCCCTTAACATTAAGCCCTAGGCTACACCCGCAGTATTCCGTCCTACGCCTTAAACCATCAATGTTGAGCCCACACCTTAGCCTTAGACACCAAAAAAGTGTGCGGAGCTCCTCAACCCTGAACCTTCAACCCCAAACCATACGGTAGTTTCCCAAAGTAAGGGGACCCCAATATGGACCCCAACATATTATAACCTTTACTATGGGAACCCCCAAAAGGGTACCCTTAAATTTTAAGAAACTTCCCCTAAACCTGCTCGAAGAAGGCTCACCTCTGCCTGGGAGCTTGCTGCCGATATCATCCTGGAGCAAGGGGCGACCCTGCCTGAAGTTTTCACTTAGTTACTCTCATTGTTTAGGGTTGTAGAGTGCAGGGTTTAGGGTTTAGGGAATTACTATCATGGGTACTTTTGCTAGGTTATAGTAATGATTATGTCTGGGATGAATACACATACTAATTGTTTTACTGCCGCTACTACTGCTATTTCTATGAGAACCTTATGAGTATAAACCTTAAACCCTGTGCAGCCCATACCCCAAACCCTTGATTGGGTTTCAGGGTTTCATAGGCTGAAGGCTTGGTGATGCAGATTCAGGGGTTGAGGTTTAGGGATCTGGGGTTTAGGGGTTTAGGGTTTAAGGGCTAGAGGTTTGGGCATCTAAGGCTTCGTTTAGGATTTTAGGGTTTAAGATCCACAGCCTGGGATGTTGCCTAGAAAAAACAGGTTTGTTTCAGCTGAATGCCAAAGTACTGGACTTGGACGGAAGTTTCGCAATTGATCTTTGTATAATCCTGGACCTCAGCTTTGCACTCCCCGAAAGGGGATGCCTAGAACCTCCTTGGAGTGACTGTTTTCAGACACACCCACATGGTTTTCGGAGCATTTCTGTAGAGCCAGCCAACCCGACGAGCCTCTACGGGGTAATTGTCCCCCAATGTATACATGACCCACTGACCATACTGGGCCGCTGCTAAGGAACCTAAATTGAGCGACTACAATAACAGAACCCCACTACGTACGCATATAATGGTAACTCAACTCAAGGTCACTCAACTCAAGGTCCTTGGCCGCGGCCTGACATGGAGGCCCCTGCGAACTAAGGCCTTTCAAATCACCAAAATCCTGCTGCCTCATCACCCCTACACCCTAAACCCTGAATCCCCCTAAACCCTAAACCTTAAACCCTAAACCCTAAACCCTGAACCCTGCTCCAAGGAGCGCGAGGGCACTGGGCTACACCTCTCCGGTCTCAAGGCCAGACCAGTCCGCGTTTTTCTGGATTCTTGTAGAAACGTAAACACACCCCGTAACGACTTACTGGTGGCTACAAGGGAATAAGGGAATACAATCCCAATTTTTCTGTGTATCCTACATACCCACATATATATACATACATTCTATCTCCCCCCCCCGAAAATGTAGTAATGTAGTCCCTTGTTCCCTACTAAGCCTACATTCTAAATCCTACATATGTGATATATGTTCCCTTATCCCCTACTAAACCCCTAGTAAGATAAAGAACAGAGAGTTACTGGGTTTTATAGCATCCCAAAAGAGGGCCCATCTTCTGGTGCATGGTCTTTTGGGCCCCTACCTAGCTCTTCCCTGCCCGTGTGCCCTAGACCCTAAAATCTTAACCCTAAAGCTTGGATCCTGAGCCCTCACGCCTACATAAACTTGCCATTAATTGGGGCTCTCAAATTCCTTAATCTCAAACAGTGCAAGCTCAAAATGATCCCCCTCCAAACCCTAAGTAATGGTATTAAACCCTTAACCGCGTGAGATTCAGAGACCTGCAGATGTCAAGCCTTGCGTTTGCATGTGGTTCAGGTTTTGAGCATCTCTTAAAGGAGTTGTCTACTCCTCGTGGTTCCGGAAGACCCCCAGGGCGTCCTAGAATTCCCCCAAATACGCAGGGTCCAGATGTGGGCACTTCCAAAAGTAGTTGCTCGTGGTAATTTGGTACATTCTCTGGATGATTCCCTGGTAAAACCCACGTCCTGCGATCATATAGGAAGTTAAGCTTCTTGCTCATGTGAGCTGTGTAGTCTAAACTCCTTAGAGGGGGCTATATAAGGGTTATATAGGGGACTATGATAAGGTTTATTAATGGGGATACTAGGAGTTTAGACTGTAGCTCATATGGCGGACTAAAGATAGGTTGGGGGGGACCTATAGGGGAATATATAGGGTTTTAAGGGGACCTATCAAGGAATATACCAGAGCTTGAGTCCAGGGCAAATATAGGAATACAATCGCGAGGAATGGGCCGGAAAAAGAATGTGACGGAAAAAGGCATTGATCCTTAGCCCGAAGCTCTACTTAAGCCCAGACTCTGAACCCTAAACCCGAAATCCAAAAATGGGTGTCTTTCAAGGCGTCTCCTCTACAATCCCTAACCGGGATGCCCAGGACTTCCTTTTTTCATCCCGGCACATCCCACACGGCGGGTCTTTTTTTGAAAAGCATATAATCCTTATTGGGGACTCCCCATACTCCTCGTGTAATCATCTATATATGCCTTTTGGGTTCCTAGGGCCCGCTCTTTTGCTAAAACTTATACCCTGAACCATATGAGCGCCCTGGACAGGCCCTGCGCCTCGTGCGGATCTCACGTATCGTGAAGGCCCAGGGCTTGGGATTTGGGGTTCAGAGTTCGGATTTTCGGTGGAGACCATGGTGGTCTATTGGGATCATAAGGAGTTTCGCGGAAGCCTTATATTAAGGACTCCAAAAGGGAATCTGTCGAGAAAATCTTGCAATCTGCAGAAGGGGCGTCGGCGGTTGTTTGGTGCCTGCATCATTTGAGTCTAACTGACTTGCGGCTTAGAATCCGGGAATAGGATTGGGGGCCTAAGGCAATTACAGGACTCAAGCTTCGATTTGTGGGATTGTGTAGGCTTATAGTCCCCCTTAAGTAGATAGAATATGGGGTATATGGGGATCTTATGATAATATACCCAAAGCCATATTCTATCTTAAGGGGGACTAGGGTTTCGGAGACCAAGATATGGCTTTTTGGGCTCTTGCTGAACGGAAAAAAGTGTAGTGCATTTTCAGAGGCCAGAAGCATCCGAACTGTATGCTGGACATGTTTTACCAGGGAGCTCCGCACTTTTTAGGGTTGTCATTGGCTTGTTTACTTCACATACCCCTGAACCCTAAACCCTAAACCCATACTTTTGGCAGGCTCCAAGTGAGTTTGATGTTGAGGCACCCGTGACAACTCCTTCGACACTTTGTGGCGGGTTCTCAGAACTAGGGTCTAGGATTTAGGGTTTAGGGTTAGAGCCTACTGTCGGTGTCTGTATCATACAGTGGGCCCAGAAAGGGACAACTCGTTCGGAAATTATCCTTATGAGCTATAGTCTAAATTCCTAGTATCCCCCTTAAAAAGCCTTATAACAGTCCCCTATATAATCCCCTATATACTCCCCTTCAAGGAGGTTAGACCCAAAACCCTAAATCCTAAACCCTAAATCCCAGACCCTAAACCCTAAATCCCAAACCCTGAACCCTAAATCCTAAACCCTAAACCCCTTTATAGCCCCCCTTTTAAGAAGTCTAGAGTATAGCTCATTTGTACCCTCAGCGTGGACATCTTACGCCCGAGACCGGGGCCCTACTTGGAGGGTCATGGCGGCTTAGTACTATAGGGTTACATTGGGATAATACAGGGTAATACTGGGACAATATAAGGTAATATAAGGTTATGTTGGGATGATATAGGATAATCTAGGGAGATATTTGGATAATGGCAAAGCAAATAGAAACTACTTTAGTATGTTGTCGACTACAAGCCATATGGTATTCCTAGTTCTCCCCATTACTAATCACCTCCTAAGTGTCCCTGTACTGAGCTCCCGCATGGGATGAAGATTTGCATTTGCACTCGCAGGATACTTATGAAGACGTAGCATGGAACCTGGAAAACGGGCCTTAGCGGACTGCTGTCGCGCCTATGGGTAGGGTCCTGAGGTCTCCCACCCTAGGCCTCAAACCCAAAAAAGGCTGAACCGGAAGGACCCTAAACCCTAAAATAGGCAACCAAACCCCAGACTGAGATGGAACTCCACGCAGCTCCCGCCGTTGAACGGTCAACACAGTAGTCTTTACAGAGTTTGTCGTTTGTTGTGTTTAGGGTTTAGGGTTTCTGAAGCCAATCCGTAAAGGGTCCATGAGATCGTCTTTCAAGCGTCTATGTTTCTACGGTCCCCAAGAAAAATCAGTAGTTTAGGGCGCTAGCTTGGGTTTAGGGTTTAGAGTTTAGGGTTTAGAAGGTTGGGGGCAGGAACTGATTTCCATTTCTGTTCCATTCTCTTCTCCCATACGAACAGCCAGCACGTAAACTCTGAAAGCCGATGCGCGATGACGCCCTATAAACCCTATCAAGCGCTCATCCGTTAAAACCCCAGCCCTATACATGATATGAAGCCCTTACACGGCACATAAACCCTAGAAACGCTCATAAAAGCCTAGAACTTCCGAGGGCCTAAACCCTAAGCCCTAAGCATTAACCTAGAATCTACCCTAAAGCCTCGACCCTAAACCCTCCAATGAAGCCCTATGCCTTGGAAATGACACCCCAAACCTTTGAATCAAAGCAGAAACCCTAAGACCAATAATTAAACCCTAGATCCTAAACCTGCTAATCAATCATAAGCCCTCTACTTACCCTCAAAACCCTAAACCCAACAATAAAACCATAAACCCTGTCATTTAGCCTTAAGCTCCAGAATTAAACCCCAAATCGCGTAATTCAACCGACACAAGCGGTGCAGGTCGCTCGGCTCGCCCGAGTTCTTCGGTTTGTCATGGCGCTTCGCACGCTCATCTCCTCGATCATATACACGCTGACACGAATCCTAATTTAGGGTCTGGGTTTAGGGGTTTAGGGGGTTTGGAGAGTTGGGAGTCTAGGGGATTTCGGCGTCTCGGAGGTGTAGTGAGTTTAGGGTTCGGGGGTTGAGGGCTTTGGGGGTCTAGGGGTTAGGGGTTAGGGGGTTGCTACCAAGATCTAGGCCCTCGATTTTCAACTTCTCAGTCTCAGCCCCAGATTAACGGCTTTGTGCAATTTCGGTCCTGGCCTTTTGGCATCCCTTTCGAGCCAATGGTTCCTAATGTAGACCCATGATTAATAAACCCCCTCCTTTTAGCCTAAGTACTAGGCACTAGGATCCCGATTATAATCCCTATTAAGGGGAGGGGGTTTATTATCAGGGGTCTGGGTTACGTCTGACACGGGCCCACCTTTTCGACGCAGGCCTTCGCCTAAAGCTGTGGAGATCTATCTACGCTGGCAAGCCCTAGCTGGTGAGCCATGAACCCTGCAACCAAGATCTGAACTCCTAGATCCGTACTTGGTAGTTGTGATGGCCGGCAGGGCCCACAGGGTATACCGTGGTAATAGAAGTACTTAGCAGTAGTTGTCATAATCATATTCAGAACGGTAATGTTGGCAAGTAACAGTGCGTTCTACTAGGCGTTACACACAAAATGGGGACATGTTTGTCAATGTTTCCGTGTCCTCCGGTTCAGCTCCGGTGAAGGATGAATTCTCCCTGTCTATTACTATCGGTTGTTTAGGGTGTAGAGGTTTAGGGTTGTTTAGGGTTTAGGGCTTAGGGCTAGTAGTAGTTTCAATATTGAGAGTCGGTCTCCCGGAAGTGCGGACGTTTCATGCCATTGGTAGACCTAAACCTTGGATCTTCAACCTTGGATTAAGGTAGATCCCCACGGGACCCCAGATAGGACCGTTCAGTAACCTGTAGCTTCCCTAGGAATGAGCCCTATACACCGTCTGTTTTCGTCGACTACGTGTCTTTCTTACGGGTTCGGTCCTACCTGGTGGTTTCCTAGGAATGTGCCCTAAAACCTTAAAACCCAAACCCTAAACCCCTGTACACAATTGACTCAAGGAAGTCCCTAGTTTGGGCGATGATTCTGCTGGGTCTGATCGTTTACGTGTCTCAACCTGCAGACAGGGGGGGATTTCTAAAAATGAGTGGTCTTGGTCGGGAGGGCCCCTACAGGTAAGGACTCTAGTTTTTCGGTGTTTCTCCAGAAGTGGGCCCCTGCTGCTACATCATCAGATGCAAGTACCGAATGTAAAAGTTTGTGCAAGCCGGGATAGTTTTTCGCTGCCCATACGATAGCACCGCCCCCACAACCAACCTGTTTCAGGAACTATCCTTATGTGATCCATAATCTAAACTCCTTAAAGGGGGTTATACAGGGGATTATATAGGGGATGTATTCATTTTATAGGAACAGGAAGCTGGTCATTGTCTGCACCCAGATAGGTCAAAGCAACTCACATATAAGATAAGAAGCCCACCCAGACTCTGCTGTACTTACTGGGGATTGGTAGAGGATGAGGGACGAGATTTAGGGATTTTGTAGAGGTTATATTCCCTTATTCCCTTCTAACCCCAAACCCTATGATCTAGGGATTGTCTTCCCTTATTCCCTACTGACCACCAGCAAGTGTAATCCCTGTGTATCCCTGGGGTGGCTACAGGCTTCCACTTCCAGAAGCTCCTAGGTTGGGTCTAGCATTCAACTTTGGGAAGGTCTAGAGCTTAGGTTTTAGGATTTGGGGTTTAGGAATTAGTGTCAGTGTTTCTATGGCTTAGGTCCAGGGTTTAGGGCTTTCCACATTTCGTGGGTTACGCAGATGCACGGTCCTTGCCTTTGGCAGAAAACCTATGGCATTGGTCGCTATTCCCCAGGTCCTGAAGCCTGAGGCCTAAGTGTACCGGAACCTAGGTAGAAACTGAACGGGAGGATTAAGGCTTGCAAAGCACGATCTACGCGGAGAAAGTTTCAGACAGAGAAGGGATGAAACGCAAAATTAGGGGCTGTAGCCTCAAAAGCTTCTAGCATTGCATTGGAAGTAGTCAAGGAAGCAGCTCTGGTGGTGGTGTTTGTGTGGTGGTGGTGTTTGTGTGGTGGTGGTGTTCGTGTGTTGGTGTTCGTGGTCGTGATCGTGGTCGAGGTCATAGTGGTAGTGGTGGTGCAAGCCTGAGACTTTTCACGTTTACCCCGCAATGCCTCAGTGACTTTATCATACGAAATTCTCAATAACTATTCTATTCTGCGTATTTTAGCCCCTGCCTCAGATAAGCTGCCCTCGAAAGCCGCTTTTACTCTGTAAGGCAGCCACTTCGGGATTCTGTGCGTATCTGGCAGATAGGAGAATCGCAAAAGGGCAAGATGTCCACCAAGTTCTCTCTCATCTTAGGTTTTTGCCGTCCTCTTCACGCAGGACGGGATAGCTTTTGTGTTGACTTCAGCATCGATTGCCCATGTCCGGAGTGCAAGTAAGAGTGGCCCCTTATGATTCCAGAGTGGGAAGTCGACAAACCGAATGCCCTAGTTGATTCAATCGTTCGCAAGTGTTCTCGAACAACTTGGAGGTTTCGTTGCCAAAGCGACTGCTGATTTTAGGAACTCACGGTCTGAGTGTGTTCCCGTATGGGGCGCTGCTTTGTTCAGGTTTTAGCCTCCATGTCATTTGCGTTCCTGTGCCTCCTGGTCCCTCCACCCTAACCATTTCCCTGTCCGCTGTATCCCGCTACACCCTAAACCCGAACCCCTAAACCCAAGCTTTCCTAGCAACCACAACAATCAGCACTCCTGCTTGAATCTCCCATCAACATCCTGATGGTGCCACATAGAGATACATAGCTGCCGTATTATGGAGAACTATAAAAGAAAAGACAACATACAATTACTGAATTGGAAAAGAGGACTGTGCATTGGATTATAGGGTTCGGTTATTGCTCTTCGGAGGTGTGGGTTGGCAAGAATTGCTGTTAAAGCTTTTCACATAGTTGTAAGCAGTTGACCTCACGAAAGGAGGTGCTCAAAGCGTTGCAATGTAGGAGTGTATGGAAGAGCCATGTTTAACCAGGCCTGCGCCCATAAGCCAACAGCAGCCTGTGTTTCTGTCAGCATGCAGGGACCTTCAGTCAAGTTAACAGGCCCTTCAACTCAATCCTAGACATTTCTCAGCCCTAAACCCAAACTCGACAGCAGTCCTGCGCTTGCCTCAGACTTCCAGTGAGAGCCAACGGTTGGAGCTTCACGGTAGTGAGAGGTTAGGCTTCAAGGTTTAGGGCATAGGGTATAGGGTTTAGGGTTCAGCGTTTAGGTGGGTATCTACGGGGCGCTATCGGGCTATCGGGGTTCAGGATTTACGTGGGCTTGTGGGTGTAGGGTTTAGGCGTGTACGGTTGGTTATCGATTCATCCAGCAAACATACATGCGTAGCACCTTGGTATGTAGCCCCAAAACCCTAAACCACCCTAAACTAGGAGGTGGGAATGCTTGATTATTAGCGGGAGGGGTCTAGTTGTCTGGTAACCCCGCTGAAGATGAACAGACAGATGTACTGGGGGTAGTAGTCTATGCTTTGGGACTTCCCGAAAAAAGTGCGAAGTACCATGCAGGAACCGCAGTGCTGTTCATGCGGCCGCTGTAACGGATGTAGATCCAATCATCCTCACATGCCATCTCCGTCTGTGAATGTATGGAATTGGGTTTGGTAGTGTCACAAATTTCTGTTTGCTCCCCATTCAACTTATCGCGAATGACTTATCTCCAGCTCTGTAACTAGATGTTACAGATCCCTCATCCTCATTCCCTCCGCTGAACCTAGACTGGATCCTGAAGCTCGCGCACGCGGTTCAGGGTTTAGGGTTTGGGATTTAGGGGAAAAGGCAACCTCCTAAACCTCAACGCAAGACGCTAATCGTCTCCACAAGGAGCCTTTCTCTCAAAGCAGCCCAGTAAGCGTAAGTTCCTTGAACAGGCGGTTGGAGACTATCTCCTGGCACCCGAGCGTCCGACCCTGGTATCGCTCCTAAGCTCATCTTGGATATGTCCATTGGGGACTCTGGCCTGGGGTTCTGTACGGACTACAAAAGAATTGATGGGTACCTTCTAAGGATTCTTCAAGTTTGTTTGGAGAAGCTCCAACTTCTTTTAGGCGCAAGACAACTAACCGAAAGGCCTGCAGCAACAACAGGGTCAAGAGGAACGGAGATACCAGCCCCCACTGCTAGTATTATAGTACTCTTGGTGCTAATTGCTACTGCGGAGGCGGCTTCTGCTTTGACTGTGCTTGTAACTATTCTCAAAGCTGCTGCTGTGGCGGCTGCGCAACTGCTACGAAGGCTCGGGTGACGAGGATGATGATGGTGGTGTTGGTGGTGGTGGTGGTGATAAAGATGATGATGGTAATGGCGTGGACGACCACGAAGATTTGCTGGGAAGTTCCAAGCCCTGTATAGGGTCATCCGGGAGTGTTTCACCCCTCCCTCTCTCCCCACAATAATGCAGAATCAAATGGACAAGAAAACGGAACATGAAACGGAGACTGGGGGAATATAGGGATTCAAGATAACATTAGGGTTATATTGGGCTTACATAGGGGTAATGGAAAAGAAAATGGAAACTACTTTAAAAAGGAGACTTGGAAGTTAGGGCCACAGACCCTAAGCCACAGATAGCAAGCAGCCAAACAACTGAGGACTGGGTGTGGACCTGGCCCGGAGGCGCGAAGGGGTGTCAGGTGTAGGGTAGCTAAGAATTCAGCCCAAGCATGTAGACCTCTTCATCGATGACCTAGGATGTCCCCAGGTGAAGTCGAACATGGTTGACAGGATCTTACAGAGAAGGTGTTTGACTCTGGTTTTGGTGAGTGCGCATCGGATTCTTTAGGGTTCAGGGTTTGTCCTCCTAGCAAAAACCACACACAACTTACTTCGTATAGGCATGAACTTCATTATGTTTGTATCCTGTGAGATGCCAGGATTGAGGATTCATGCTCTTCCTCTTTCGACACAACTGCGTGAGACTGTGAGGTTGCTTGTTCGATTCGTAGCCGGCTGTTTTAACAGGTTACCTGTCAGAATGGTGTTGACAAAGTATTGAGCCCTGTTCGGGCCTTCCAGCGTGCAAGTGAATATGCTCAGGGGGTTGCGCCGGTAACCCCTTTTCAACGTATGCATGGGAATCTCTCTTCTAGGTTAGTGTTAGGGAACCTAAGCTACAACTCTGATATGTAGAATGTAGAAATGAGATGTTTTTGATGATGCTAACTTAATCTAAGTCTTTACAGACCAACCCAGCATTTCGGCTCTTATGACTCATAACCCACATGTGCCCAAACTCCGGCACAACAGCCTGGATGATGGCAATGACTGCCGCGCAGTCAAATGTCGCGCCAAACCCTCAACGAGCTCATTGCACACGTCAGACATGTTCATGAAGCTTTTGCATTGTCCTGAAACTCCCAAACCTCTTATCCTACTGTGCAAACTAACATGAAATCTGATTTGGTCCTGTTTTTAAACGACAGCATTCTGCATAGCCTCATGTCTCTTCCATGTCAGTTTGAGGAAGGTTCGCCCCAAACCCCAAAGCATGGACCCTAAGCGTGTGAAGCCCCCGAGAAGGTCATCCCTCCCGATGCGGACCTATCGGTGCTTGGCTTGGCTGTGGGTTTGGGTTTGCAATAAGAAGCAACTTTCTGGGTTGCTGTTAAGGAACTTGCATTAAGGTACTATAATGGTATGTGATAGTAATTAATAGGGTTTCCCCAGTAAGTTAGTCAACAGCTTCCCAGATTTTGTTGAATTAGCAGCAACCTCCAGATGAACAGCCAACTTAATGGTGCGAGGCATAGAACAAAACCCTGCATGTGCCTCAATGTCCAAAAGTGACGGGAAAGGAGTCCCTCACGCAAGACGGGCTGTCAGATTTTTTATGGGCCTCTATAAGGGTAGATTGCATACAGAGAGGCACCCCCATAAAGGCCAGCAAAAGCCATTATAGTCCTTCCTATAGGGACCTCCGTCGAGGTACTCGCACATTTGGGACACCCCAGATCTAGCGCTCTGGGTCCTACTCTAAACCCGAAACTAAATACCAAAATCCCAAAACCCTAGCAGGGAGCCAGAGGGTCCATAAACACATCCTGGAACCCAGGCGCGCACGCGCTACTTCGGATCTCTCGATGAGCGCGGGGGAGGGAAGAGTTTGGGAATCTCCAGTATTTGGGGTTCGAGGGTGTAGGGTTTAGGGTTCAGGGTTTAGGGTTACCATTACTAAGGGTTTGGGAAGGGGGTGATTTAGCTTCTGGATGTTTGAGATTTAGGGTTGGTGTTTGACCTACAGGTCCTGTGTCGAAATTATTCAAGGTAATTGTAGGTCTACAAGGGAAATTTAGGGTGAGTTAGGGCATAAAGGGGGAATTGCTTTCCATAAGAGTCATTTTTGGAACAGGCTGTTTGATCACTTACCATTGGGCCAGGCCACAGGTTTAGGGTTTGGGGGTTCAGGGTTTCAGGGTTCAGCAACCTAAGCCCTTAAAATCTAATCCCTAAGTTCTAGCCTCAGACCAACCTACCGCCTACAGATTTGAAATGATAAGCTGCTGTAACTAGATCTTATATACTGGGGGGTTTCCAGTAGTTAAGGGTCTTCTCTTGGGGCCCCCCAGATCCCCCCAGAAGCAGGACCACGATACGTGGAGGAGTGTATACGGGGGACCTGCTTTTTCCAAATGTACATATCCATCATTACTGGCCTTTCACCTGAATATCATGGGTACGCGAGCAATTTTCTGGGCACTAAGCCCTAGACCCCAAACCCGCAAAGAGGAGTCGATGCTCAGCCTCTTCATGAGCATCGCGGGCGGCGTCAGCTGGGAAGAAGTCGTGGGAGAACTCAAGGCCGCCAGGAGCTTCCTGTTGGAGTTCCTCCTGAAACTGGTATAGGGTTTAGGGTTTAGGGCTTAGGGATTGGGGTTTAGGGTTTAGGGTATAGTCCCTCTTAAGTAGATAGAATGTGGTGTATATGGGGATCTGATGATAAGATACCCAATGTCATATTCTATCTACTTAAGGGGGGCTGTGGTATTCTAGATAGGGTTAGCTGTTTAGTGGCAGGTAGGGAGTATGTATTCTCGGAACTCCGGGGAGTATGGGCAAGGGATTTGGGAGAGAACCGTATTATCCATTCGCGGATCTTCATCTTGTTCTCTCGGAGGAGGGCGGCCCTTGTGCGTAGGTTTGCCCTGAGCTCGAGCGGGACCGTAATGCTACCTCGCCTTTGCTAGCTGTTTGTTTGGCTGGTGGGGCTTGCGGGTGCGATTGTGGGCAGCAAATGGGAACTAGTCCAGGGATTATGCAAGAAACACGTAGAAGGGACTTCTGTCTGTTGATGGTTGTAGATTCGCCCTATATACTTGCATAGTGGTCCAGCCGATAATAGACTCAGTAGGGAAACGCTAAGCCACCGTAAGCCCTAAACCCCTAAACTCTAAACCCTAAACCCCTAAACCCTAAACCCGAAATCTCAACGAAGCAAAGTTCCGCATTTTTCGGGCATCGCTCCGGCGACTGAAGCTCCGACATCTGGACCTGCTTC